>JAMBLF010001008.1:0-154503 GCA_030578115.1 Leucoptera coffeella
GGATTAAAGGACGTGAATGTATATGTATGCTATCTCAAAAAGTTAGTTTAACTCACTCATGCCGCCTCAGCAACAAAGCATCCAAATGGTGCGGGGCAGTCTGCGCCAGGTGGATGTAGGCTTCATGCAGCATTTCCGCAGGAACTGTCCAGAGTTCCGACTGCCTCTCTATGAGTGTTCGCACCACGTTGATGACGTCAGCACGCTCTGATAGTTGCTCTGCACTGTAATAGAAGGGTGTTGTAAGAAAGATTTATGGAGTAATGGGCTAGGACTATCATCAAAAATCATCTTCTATATTTATCTAATAAAGAAGTAAATGTGATAAGAGGTTATTCAAATCATATTATATGTCTTAAAAATATATGATGAATATATGATTAGTGACAAAATGGTAATTAACACATAAGTGAAATAAACAATTTTATTTTTCGTTGTTTATTTTTCATTCTTTTTTCTTCATCATATTATTGTATTCAATATCAGAAAACAATTTGCATTATACATATATTGACAAAGAGTGACATTAGGTGAAAAAGATCGAATATCATATTCTTGTAACTGGCACTGGGCAAAAAATCCTAAAAGCCGGAGTTTCTTGTTGGTTCTCCGAGCCAGGGCTTCAGAACCAACGGTAGAATTTCAATGCTAAGAGACAACCAGTGCCAGGCTAATGTTTTGATTTTCATTGAATGTACTTGTTCTTATATTGAATAAAACATTTGACTTTGATCAGTTACTGATTATTATCTTTCCGAGATCTTATCCATTATAAAAATCTCAGTACTTTATAAACATACAGCCCAATAAATTCCCTATAGTTATACAACCATAATAACCCACCTAATAGTATCATTCGGCTTATTCTTATGCAGTATATTAGGCGCGAACACAGTAGCTAGGTTGGCCGCGTCCATTCGGTTGCCAGGTTGCTGTCCATCCTCGGAGTAAGTGGCCACCTGCCCCAGAAAGTGGAGTAAGGCGCTCAGGGTGTCTCTATGGGCTGCTGGTAACAAGGCCACTACTAACTTTAGGGCTTCCCATTGGAGACGGCGGTTGCGGATCTCTGGAAGGAATTAAACAGATGTCACTACATAGTATAAAACGAAGTCGCTTTCTCTGTCCCTATGTCCCTTTGTATGCTTAAATCTTTGAACCTACGAAACGGATTTTGAAGCAGTTTTTTTTTAATAGATAGAGTGATTCAAGAGGAAGGTTTATATGTATAATAACATCCATTAAATAGTGGAGTAGGCCATATATTTTATACACGTGCGAAGCCGGAGCGGGTCGCTAGTAAGTGAATAAGATATACATATTTGTGAAGATTATGTTCAGTCATTAACAGGGCTGTGATGTGATGTGATACAAATCTATTACATAAAATAATTATTTGTCATTACAACATGGTTAAAAAGACGAATATAGCACGTTTTCACGTCTGTTTAAGAGCGCACAATATAGGAGATAAATTCACTCTGCAGTGGTGTAGACAGTGGCAAGTAGTGTTGTAAAGAACTCGAGTCTTTTAGTCTTATTCGATAGACTCGACTCAATTTTCTAAGACTCAGTGAACTAACTGAACTCGGAGTCTTGAGTCGAGCCGAGTCCGAGTCCTATCATGAAGACTCGAGCGCCATTATTGAACTCGAAACCTTAAATAGAACTCGAGTGACTCGAGTCTTATAAAGAGCTTGAGTCTTAAAAGAGCTCGAGTCTTAAAAGAGCTCGAGTCTTCTTCAAACTGGTCTTCGAAATGCTGACAGTGATTTATTTAGAATAAATGTCTATACTTATATAATAAAGCTGAAGAGTTTATTTGTTTGGTAGAAAGCGCTAATCTCAGGAATTACTGGTCCAATTTGGAAATTGTTTCAGTGTTAAATAGCCCTTTTATTGGGGAAGCCTATAGGGTATATAATATCACGCTATGACAAATAGTGTAATTTTCAACTTCTACTTTATTTATTTTATTGGCTGCTTTAAAAAGAATGACTCAAAGCGGAAAAGAACTCGAGCGCGACTCGGCGCGTAAAAAGGACTCGAGCGCTAAAGAAGACTCGAGTCTCGAGTCTCGCGTTCAAGAGCTCATATAGACTCGAGTTCTTTATTCTTTAGAGTCTTATTGTTATGAGTCGAGTCGTGTAATGCAGAGTCGAGCTCTAAATTTAGGACTCAAAGACTCGAGTTCTTTACAACACTAGTGGCAAGTCCATGCGACCAAGCTACGTTGGACCCATGTAGTAAACAAATTTTGACCGCGTGGTTCAGTTAACATGAAATAATATTACAGTTTCATTGGTGTCATTCAAACTTAGTCATGTGCAACATAAAGTTTCTTCCAGAAAGGGATTAGTCTCATAATATATTGCGATAGTTTATATTTTATAGTATTTTAGTTCTACCCTCTGTAGGCTGTCTGCTGAAAATCGGCGGCTCTATGGAGCTTTAAGGGTTTTACAGACACCCGCCGAACTAGACGCCTTTTGAGTTTGCCACAGTAAATTTAGTATAACTTATATTATAATAAGTTATTCAAATAATGGTTGTTATGATATGTCATTTATTTAAATGTTAAGCTATTTTTGTGTTATTTAATTCAATTTTGTTATCATATTAATGGTAAATTTATTCTACGAGTGTATCATATATGTAATTTCATATAATTGTATTAATGGGCATCTTAATAAAGATTTATTGTAATATTTGTTTATATATCTTCCTTGTACTCACTCTGCGTATGCAAGAAGGCCTGGTAGAGGTCCCGGCAGAGCAGTGGGTCGGGCAGGTCCCTCAGGAACTCCTTGAGCAGCGTGGCCACGTCGTGAGGACACGCCGCGCCCTCCAAAGATCCCTCCTCCCCACGCTCCCATTCTTCTCGTAACTACAATGTAAGAGGTACAAGAGACTGTGAGATAAATTCAAAATTTAAAGAACTACATACTTTCACCATGTTTTTACCCATACGGGGTACAGGTGAGCGTGTCACTGCATTTGCAGAGATAGAAAATTTATGGCAGGTGATCTGGAAATTCTGTGTGACTCAGTTGTTGGCTTGAAACTGTATCGGTGGGTTACAGTTCAGTTTCATACTCCAAAGCAAGGATCCGAGATGAAGTTTTCTCATTTCCAGGTAAGGCAAAACATCGTTAGGACACCTACCTTGGACAAGTGACCAGTTACAGATAATAGTGAATGATTGAAACTTACTGGTTAACACGTGGAGTCGAGGTGACCATGAAATAAATATATTCGCAATTGCGAGGATGGACTTTTGAATCTCTGACTTTCCCGCATGGGTAAAAAGTGTAAATTACTTTGTTATACACGTACCTGTCTAACCCTCTTCTTAGACGCAGATACCCTAAACAGCCCGAGGGTTCGAAGACCATGTCTCCTGAGGTGCGCCAGACAGGCTGTCACCAGCGCAGGTACTCTGGAACCCTGGCCGTCATCTTCCAGCCGAGGACAACCCCAATCCGCTGATGAGTCACAAGATTCAGTCTGGAATTAACAATAAAGTTATAAGGTAATAAAGTTAAACATTTGGGGGAACGCGGCCCACGGGGTCAAAAGGGATCTTGCCCATCGGCTACAAGAGTCCAGTGGAGATCGCAGAGCTGGTAGCTTCCTCCGCCAGAGAATTAGTCTGGCTATTCAGAGGGGGAACGCTGCCAGCATATTGAGCACTCTGCGCTCCAACGATAGTGACAATTTTTTGATATATTTAATTTATAGGTAAATTATTTTAATTAGTTTTAAGTTTGTAAATATTTTGTTAATTTATTGTAAAGATTTCATTGATAAATAAATATATATTATGTAAATTTAACATTTAGTAAGATGTACTAAGATCTTAGTGTTAATGTTACTTTTTATTTACAGGTTAGGTCTTTGTATTAATAAATAATTTTCTTTTATTCGAAAGTATGTGCTGTGCATATTATGTGTGTGTATTTACTATCCAGTACATTTTATAACCACCGCATGTTTTGAAACATTCTAAAAGCGAAGAGCAAAGCTTCATACTCTGAATCTCGCCGCCATTTCATCATACTGAATTCCAATGTCTTCATAAGTTTGATTTGCATTGTGGGCGGCGCAATAAATATGTAATAGGTTTAGATGCAACATGAAATTATTATGTTTTTGCTTTAGAACTAATATAACTTATTGTTTTTTTTTAGCTTTGAGAGACGATGATTGATAAATTAAATCTATCGAACGATGTGTTCAAAATTCACTTGAACCTCGATAGATTTGTTAAAAGTATTACAACATTAACAATTAAATTACAATTACATTAAAAGAACTTCTACTTTAATTGAACACTTATCGTTAATCCTAACGCTAATATTGTAAATCATTCTATCATCATGTATCAAGAAAGAGAGTACAGTAAGTATCGTTTGTTTGTCAAAAAAAGATTTTTTGATTACTTAAGACGATCAAATAGAAAAAAAGCAAAGCATTCTGAAAAAGGGTGACCTTTGGAATGTCTTTAACGACGTAGGGAAAAGACAGTACACGAAAACCAAGCATTCCTTATCTCTGCCTGTAGAGAAACGGGCATGTTGCACGTATGTTGTTACACCACGAGTAGAGTTTAAGTGTTGCTCCGAACCCACTCCGCCGGTTTATTTCAGTCTGGCAACACGTCATAACGATAAAATTATCGTGGCCTTAATGAAACCGTAACGAAATCGGATACTGACACGTCACTGGTCGCCCTTCTGACGTCATAACACGTCAATACTGACCTACTGAAGGCTCGTACAACGCAGTTTTTTATAGAGCATCTGAATGCGTTTTTAACGAGCTCTGTTGTTGGCGGTTTTTTAAACAGACGGTGTGGGATGCCCCGCGCTGGACTGGGATTCGATTGAGATGGGCAGCTGTATTGTCCTCGGTGTAAAGAGATAATAAGGGTTAATATACGGGTAGCGTTAAATATAGATATTATTGAAATACATCGATGCAATATCTATCCATATTTCATGGTAAATAGAACTTTAATAGAATGCTGTTTTCGCTTTCATAGTATGCCGCTATTTCAAATTCAAAAGCTCTTAGGAATCTCCTCCTCCATTCCTTTAATTTTTAAGGATTCTTGACGCTGATGAATGGGATTTAGTTAAGTGATTAGAGCATATTGAGGAACCTCTGTTTTTAGATTTGATGGTATAAGTTACTAAGGGCGGTTTTCACCAAACTTACTAAACACGATCAAGACACGCTAATGTGGGTTAAAGAGCTTAATCACGGTTTTCTGATTTCACGGTTGCAAAAATAATCATGTTTAGGCTTAAACGTGGTTACGGCTTAATTGGCCGCTTTTCGTCAATTAACTCATTCGACGCCGCGCCATTTTTCAGCGTCTTACTAGCGGAGCCGCCATACAAACGGTCATGAACACGCGAGGCGTCCGCGGCTCCGCGACTAAGAAAAAATGGACACGCCACGCGTGTCCACTGGCTCTGCGGCAAGTTTCATGTTTCTAAATACGTTAATAATACATTGTGGTAGTTTATTTCCTTAGTTCTGTTTGTGCAACGAAAGAGATAAGGTTCTGGCAACAGTATAGTGATTTTAACCAGGAATTATGGCGGAATATGGATATTTAGGTAAATAGGTAAATTAAATATGATGTGATTCTCAAACTTACTTACATATTAATAAACTTATAATATTTTTTTTCTTTGTATAGTATATAAATTATTTACTCATCTATCGACTAAAATCACTCAGAAACATATTATTGTGTAAGTACTAATATTATAATAATCAAGCTAACGTAGTGAGTTTGATGGAAAGTTAAACAAACTTTTAGAACCTCTGGTTGCATACTCAAAGTGGACACGCGTCGCGTGTTCTTGGCATCCCACAAGGGGTTCGTTTTTAGTATAAACATAACTTCTTTCAAAGTAGAAACCACGTGAATATATGGTTATTCGTGTGGTAAATACCATGTACACAAATTCTTATTAAATTTTTTCATGTACTTTTCGAGATATAATCGAAAACTTATGGACACGCGAGGCGTGTCCGCGGCGTGGCGAGTAGAATTTTCATGGACACGCGAGGCGTGTCGTTGGCTCCGAATGAGTTAAAGTGACTAACCCGGGTTAGGGCAGCTGTCAAAATATTGGGCGAATAGATGGAATAGATTAAAAAAAATTAAAATAAACGGCTTTTTTTAATGTACCTTTTTTTTACTATGCGTTTTTTGACATTTGCCAATGTCAAATCGCGTAAACAAAACGGAAAGTGGCGATTTCTTAACCACGATTAAGTACATCACCGTGAAATCCATTTTGCGAAAATCACAATCAACTACGAAAATTGATTGGGATTAAGTTTAATTCTGTTTAACTAATCAGACTTTGCTATGCATTCGGTGAAATCCAACCTAAGTATTGAGAAGTTGTAGTAAATTTAGCGAAACTATTTCTAGTTTATTTACTTCCCTCAAAATTAGTGATGCTTAGACACATACTTTTAACCAATTATAGGCGAATGCATGAAGGGCTATTAGCTTGTCATCTATTACAACTCCAATAATAAATTTGCTAAAGGTATTCGTAACATTTTCTCTCCGATGTTCAATCCGAAAGAGCATAAGTCTTCCTTTATGCTCTTTCGGATTGAACTTCCAAAAGTCTTTCTACCTCCATAATGCATGAGCTTGATGTTTACAGCATTAGATTGTGTATTTTGTCTAAATATTGTGTGCGTGGTTGCTATCCAGTACATGAGTCAGTCGCTAACGACAATGTGTCAGAAATAAACACGCTGCTTTCGTTGCGAACGGTATGAAAGCAGAGTTGGTAAAGCGTACTTAGGTTAGCTCAAACTTTAGGTAAGAAGTATGTCCTAACAGTTTTAGTTCTTACTGTTTTAAATTAACAAGGGGCTTAATAGTTTATAAAGATTCACGATTTATATTCATTTTAAATTTCACGAAATCTTTCAACTTGTAATTTTTTATTTTGGTTTCAATTATACACTAACTTTACTTTACATATTGTTACGTGTATATGTATTTACTGAATGGTCAAGCGACAATCTGTCTCACTATCTTAGGTACCCATAGCAGGATTCCTAAAGAAGCTTATTATCACTGAAATCTAAAGCAACGTATTATATTGACAACATAGTGACTACTTTGATTTTCTACTCTATGTGTTATTATTGTTCTTTTCTGAGGATTCATATATGTATATTATATTCAGTGCAGTTACCTAACTAGAAATGGTGTGTAAAAGCATCTATTAGTACATATGACTGTTTACATCACAATATGCCGCATTTATAAAATAAATGGATATCATATCTGTCACAAAATTAATTATAACGGAAAATTTTGAATATTAACGGAAAGTTACCTAAAATTCCTGTTTACACAAAATCTTTTACGAAATCTTTTAATCAAGATCCCGAAAATAGATTCAAATGGTTAGGTGTGTTGAGTAAATCTTGGTGAATTATGTCAGGTGACCGCTCCATCTATTTGGGACATCAAAGGAGGTTTGAGGACCCCCGTTGGGAGGGAATGGGAGGGAACAGCACTCCTGAACTCAATCTTAGTTTAATCAGAGTATATGTGTGTTTACTGCCGTAGAAACACAGATATAAGATATTTAAAACTGTAAAAAAGATACATTAACAACAAGTCTACAGTTTTTACACTAATCTGGAGTAGAATCTCCTGTCTATTTTACGAGTATTTTATAAAAGATGAAAGTAACTGGTGATAATTTAATTGGGTTATAGGCTATGGATCAATAATAATCTGTCACTAATGCTCTTCATCAAAGCACTAGTACATGCGAAAGGCAACCGAGGAGATTCTATTCTGTCACCCCTAAGGACATGTTTTTTAATAGTTTGCCAAATAGACTAAACACTGAAAGAGCTTTAGAAGTCCCAACAGTATAACTAAAGGTGTATGAACCAAAAGCGAACGTGGCTAACTACGACAGAAGTAAATATTCATGATCCCTGCCCACCCCTTTGGCAGTTGCCAGGATATATGTATCCAATATATTTTTTGCTGCAAATTCACAATACACCTTCTTGCTATTAAGCTTGTATGTGTTAACTGACGTCAATCGACGAAATAGTTGTTTACAATCTCCTATTGCATTGTTACTTCAGCTCCCACTTTGTTAGGCGAGTTGTATACACTGCTATGGCCAAACGGTTATCGTGTTTCAGAGGTAGGTACATAAATTCATGACCTTCTAAGCCTTGTGATGTGGAAAGAACTTAGGCTACAAATTTCGATTTACTTTTATACCGTTTATAATGTTATCGGAATTGCGCTGGTAATAATATCGACACTTAACGCCTAACCAAAATTTTTGGCGAAAATGAGTTAAAAATACAGTTTGATTCAATTTTTTTCTGCGTCGATTGGTTGGCTTTCTTGGCGTCTAGGCGGTAAAAATATTAAGTATTTTTTACCGCCTAGACGCCTAAAATTTTTGCTTGTCATGAAAACTTTTTCAACTTCAAACCTTTCTCCTTTAAATTTCGCTAAATCGTGTTTAGAACAAGTGCGCCGTAAGGTGTCGATATGGATTATCACGTCACGTTAGAAAGTAGAATGACATTTTATATAGGTCTTAGATTATGGGGACTTGTAAGTTTGCAGTATTTAAATACTCTGATATCATCATATAATAATATAATAATATCATCAGATGCAGTCAGATAGAGGTTCACGTGTCCATATTTACGATATTAGTAGTCAGATAGTTAGAGGTACACGTGTGTTCACGATATTAGAGTAAGAGTAATACCTTCACGAAACCATATTTCACCATTAAGCTCGCTAAGCGTGATAGGTGACGTACCATGTGAATATATAATTTAATATTTGCATCATTGAACTTTGTATGCATTCAGTATTAAGTGTTTCAACCATCCTAATTTACATTGCACAATTGAATACGTATATGTATAATGACGTGAAACACCTATACTCACATCATCCTTCTCAGCACCAATGGAGGCGACAGAGACTCGGGAACCGGAGTGCTGTTGCCTCTTTAATGCCCTCTCTGCTTCCACACATTGTGAAAGAGGCACTCCGAAGACATTCCCTCCTGGCTGACCCTCTGAAAAAAAGATTTACATAAATTCCTTAATCTCTTTCGAAGTGGACAGAACCTCTATCCTAAACTATGGAGATTATATCTCCCAGGTTCACTTATAGAAAACCTGTAATTCATATATTTTGATAAGGAATAGGGGTGACAAGTGGCTAGCACGCCGTCCGATAGATTCTTTTGATTCTTAGTTCCTCTTAACACGTGAGATGCATAGGGTATAAATAAATGCTATCAATATTTAACTGGTACTGGCAAAGGAAATCTGAAATGTTTGCGAACCAACGGAATAAGTTTAACATATAATACATACAATCAGTGTCAGACAAATGTTAAGACTTTCAATGAATGTACTGTACTTGTACTTATATTGAATAAAAGCATTTAAGTATTTTGTTTGAGCTTATTTAGCTATTTTTCTCATAAACATGTTTTTAACCCGTCGCCTAATAAATACTATTTATACTTAAAAGAGTTTGTGTGCATAAGTATCTTTTGTAATGTGTTTGTATTTGTCTGTTGGCGTCACAAATAAATAAATAATACTTAGTCTTAAAAGTCGTAATCACCTCCTAAGACATGTCTAAGAAAGACATTTAGTTAGCAATATTTACATCTCAGACTAGCAAGAGATTTGTTTACTTTAAATATCAGAAATAGCTTAGATGTACTCGGTGCTAATATTGAGAAACCTTGATACTCATACCATGGTGAAAACATGAACAAACAAATAGTTTCACGACCACTAACCCTCGCGGGGTAATCAGTGTTTGGGTAATCAAGGAATAAGTGATGCTATAGCCACCTTGAAATCATCAATTTCCTAATGTAACTGGTTAATCAAAAAACACGTATTGATTGTTATTGTTTGGTATGTATTGTAATTTACTAAATTTTCTGTACAATATGTTGTATTGTCGAATTGAATATACTAAATTACGTAAAACTGGAGTTTTTTTTGTATTTCATACTGCATATGTTATTAAACGAAAAACTAAGTAGCTCTATTAATAATCCCTATACACAGTATAGTCTAACAGCCAATAAATCAATAGGCATATTCCCTATAGAATAGGCAATAGGCGTGTGTGGCGGCGTGTAGTAAATAGAGCGACCTCTCTCGCTAATTCGAGAGTCACCTTGCATCCACTTCTACCGCTATAAATAGCTCCGAATCTTTTAAAATAACCCCAATATCAATTTAATACAAGCACGGGCGTTTTACACTGGTTTTGTTGTATTATGATGTAATGTTCAGGACTCTATTATAACAGGAATAAGCCTCTTTTTGATTATATTAAAGGCTGGTTTTAAGTGTTAGTGAACGTATATAGACGAACGATTAAATGTTGACGAAATTTACATCGTACTAGTAATAATGAGGAAGTTTTCATGTTTTAACATTTGTTCTTTACTTTAACTTTAAGAATTTGTGAATATGAATTTTAATATGAATTAAATAATATATTGAATAGGATCAAACTTATAAAAAAATAGAAAAAGGCCCTTTTCCATGTTATTATTACCGTCCAATCACCCGAATATACTGACTATACGCATTGTATGCCACGGCATTGTAACAATAGTAATAAGTTCACATAGATTATTTTGCCCTCTGGAAGAAATCTGAATAGAAGCGGTTAATATCATAATCTGCATTGGGTCAAGAATAATTGACTAAAAGTTCTAAATAAAAACATGCCGCTATGTACAAGATAAGTTGTAATATTATGTGAATATGTAAACGCATTAGGAATAACCCTCATATAGGTAATATAAGACATAGGTAGATAAAATATCTGTTCGTTCTCGTTGAATAAACAAAATAAATCTATACATTGTTAGCAAGGTACTGAACCCTATAACAGCCGTGAGTAAGAATACCTTCCCTGCAAACAGTCACAGTCCACTAATGCTTTTGCAAAATATCAGTTCAATATCAAATCAGTAATAATGTGAATTTGGTAGTGGATAAGCCAAATTTCCCATTTTTAAAGCGAAAATTTACACGTTTGGCTAATATCAATGGTGAAATTTGTCACTTTTGCTAATCCACTACCAACTTCACACTATTACTGATCTGATATTGAACTGCGTTTGTGCTTAACCGCATTAGTAGACTTGGGCCCCAATGTCGTTCCCAAAATAATGTTCGTGAATGTTTTGAAGGAAAAAATGGAGCATTCTTGATAGAGTGCTATTATTCATGTCTGTTAATAGCCTATTTATATACGGGCGAGGTGAGACGGTGGCTTTAGCTGTTTGGGAACGTTTACACTTAATCGGCTTATGTGGTAAGACGTATATAGGTGGAAAGGAAGATTTTTATGAAACCACAATTCCTATCCAATTATTTGAAGTTTTTTTTAAACATTTGAAGATGTATAGAACTTTGGAGATACATCTCCTCAACCTTTTTGTATTACTGAGGCAACTTGACATTAATATGAATATTTTGGTAACATACGGACATATGTGAAGGATCTGACAGGATGTCAATGAAACGAAAATGGTTTACCAGAATGGGTGAAAATAGAAAAATATCTACCTATCCGTCTATTGGAAGACTTATTTGATCATGATTATGATTCTATATACCCTTAGTGCCCCTTACGTCATACCAAGAATAAAGGCAGCTAGTTAACATTCTATTTACGCTACCATTATCACGGGTATGTATGTAAATCCATCTACACTCTAACTTTCGCTCACAGTTCGGCGTTCGATCGATCTCCGTTGTTTATGATGAAGATACCTAAAGATTTACAAGGCGGCGGGTATTGGCAGCTTCTCAAAATTATGGCTACATCTCTTAACAATGAACGCTGCGGATTGAGTTGAATTGAACGGAGGAATTGAATTGAATTTGATACGGTTTTTCATTCTGATTTTGATATTAGTAGTTTTACTAATCGAAAGCGAATTTCATACGAGTAGAAGCACAAAAGTAGATACATACATATATATTTTCACGTCTCTACGTCCCTAATGGGTTGGTAGACTATTGATCGCCACTTGGAACGATCTTGACAAATCTCTCTTGCTTCACTCACACCCATTAACCTGTTCATACATGCTCTTCTATTCTTCACGCTACGTACACCCGCCTTGAGAAAACTGTTTTCAATTTGATTTGTATAAATTCTTCGTGGCATACCCCGTCTAACTCTACCTTTCACTATAAATTTATAGATTCCTTTTTTAACCCTCCTTTCATCCATCCGCTCCATGTGTCCAAACCACCTTAACATACCTTTCTGCTTTTACGTCGCTACATCTTCTTTCACACCTTAACGTTCACAAGCTACACTATTCCCTACCCTATCACACAATTTTACATTACACATAAAAATTCACAGTCATTCCTAACCACAAAAGTTTATAGAACTCAGAAACTGTAGTCTGTCTCCGTAAACAGATTTAACCTATTATCTAGGGTACAAAAACTGTCTGATCACTTCAATGGTCAACCTTCAAACCCCTTTTTAATCCAGCTTAATTTGAGTGATCTATAATTCGAGTATGGTCGTTGTTTGTATTTTTAAATATCATTGAATTTGACTGGCTCCGAGGCGCGATCCATTAACTGAACACTATAAGGTCTCGGGTTCAATCACCGGTGTAGACTGGGTAAGAATTCTTATGCTTTTCCAGTGAGTATGTATACTATGTTTGTTTTTATAGTCATTATTCTTAAATATTCATTGACTACCCTTAAAACACTTCTTAAATGTTCTTAACAACGGTCAAGTGCATTGATGTAATAATGTCCAAAATATTATGAAATATATTATTATTACACAACACAGCATTTCCGCTTTCGTTCCCGTGATCCCTGTTTATGACTATTGGCACTCGGAGCGAAATGATCTAATGGCGTGTCACCGGTCCTCACTCATGATCACTCATTCATCACTCGTGACGTCACAGCTTATTGTTTCATTAATCGAAACAGACCGAGCGAAATTCCCGTAGTTGGTTATTTTTCCTATCATATATGTATAATAGGAGGAATCATGAAAGAACCAGTTAATTAAACTGAGCGAAAAATGATGTTTTCAATGAAAAGAGTATTATATTATATTTTTCTTAATTCTTTGTTTCCTTATTTCTCTACGTTATTCGGTCCAGGAAGATCGCAAAAACAAAAATAAGGTGTCGTTCGGCTCTTTCATAGCTATTTGGTGTTAAAAGAGTCAGTCAGCAATATAAATTGTAAATAATGCAAATAAATAAAATAACAATAATAAAAACGAAAAGGTATAACTGTTAGATTATAGTCTCTATTTGTAAACAGAGGAATCTTCCACGGAAATCACGTTGAAGACATTATGAATCTACATATATATATATGGATATAAATTTTGCAAGATGCATGCTATATATGAATTGCCGTATACATTACATATTGACAGATATTTGTCAGGTTCATTTAAAGAAGCTAGACTCTCTATCTATCCCTTGTAGATGTAAAAGCGTGTATATATGTTGGTGTTTCATACAACTATAAACAACTATCATACAATATCATAACAAAAAGTTCTGTTCTACTCTTATGGGATCACCATAAGAGTAGAACAGAACTTTTTGTTAGCACTGGTGTACAAATAATTAGACCGGCCATACTACGCATTACCGTAGTTAAGTGAATACGATAGACATTAAGCTGCTATACTACGGGCGGCTCCTAACTTACTACAAAGATTTTTTAAGATGACCACGTTTGTATTTATTTCGTTTTGTTTATAATATCGTGTGATAGAATTTATATTAATGTGATTAATTAATTATAATAGTTAATATGATATTCTTATTATTAAATTAATTATATGCTGATAAGGAAACCAAAAAGAAAATCCAATTATCGTATGATTTTAGTACCATCTTTCACGATGTGTATAGGTTTTTATATAAACATTTTTGTAATCTAAAACCTTTTTAGAGGTGGCATTTTTCTCGGAGATATAATATCTCCTAGGTCACATCTTAGCAAAAATATTAGGGTTGTGTTGTGTCCTAGGGCACATTGGTGACAAGTTGCTAGCCCACCTCTTAATAGATTACATTTACCTGCCGTGCGATTCTTGAAAAAAGTTAAGAGTAAAACAATACCAAAACAGGTTTGATTTTTGGTTTTGGTATTCTTGAAACGTCAAATACCCTCACTTTACCGATTGCAGTTTTGTTTTGGTTTAACGCTCAATTTGGTATTCTTGAAAAAAAATTGAGTCAATATCACTATCGGCATGAATCGGTATTCTTGAAATAAAACCAACAATATTTGGGAACACTATTTAGTAGTAACGGAAACTGTGAGGGAAATATTGAAGGCAGAGTGCTTGGCAAAACCAAAACGTTGTGTCAAATATACGTCAAATATCGCACATTGACGTAACTTTTACTAACGAACTTGGTAGTTTTGTAAAAGTGAAATTATGGTAACACAAAAGTGTAAGGTTTTGAAAAGGTTTTGGTGCAGGAATACAACGAGAGCGCTGCGATTCAATAATGGTGCAGCTTTGTAAAAGGACTTCAAGAATACGAAAGTAAATCTGCACTGCACCTGCATTGCAGCGCTATCAATACCGATTTGAAAAAGTTGTTGTTTTCAAGAATTGAGGGGCTGTAGTCTTTTAGTCAGCTCTTTTCAAATACCGAGAATAACGGCAACTAGTTACGATTAATACCTAACGAAACTTATCGCGTAAGTTTTTATATATTAAAACTACCTTGATTAACCTTTATTAGTTATTAATCATGAGTATAAATCGCGAATCTCTTAAAACTATAATGGCAACTAGTTAATCTTTGTACTAGTTAATCAGCCAAAACGAATGGCTATATTAAGTGGTTCATAGAAGGACCAGACCTTAACCTAGTCACGAAACCTCCGTTTACCTTTGTCCTTGTCGTCCTTCCCCGTCTTTTGGTCGAAGAAGCTAGTGGTGATGGCCTTCCTCTTCAGCAGGTACGCGCGCCGCTTCGGCTTGCTTGAACTCGACGACGCGTTGTCTGGCAAAAGGATAACATACGAATAACATACATAATAATAATTTCTTCTCTGCAGGATTTTGCTTCACGAAATGCCAATTTTTAAGTTTAATTGGAATGCCAAGTTTAATAGGATTTATTTAATGTTTTTTATAATTAACTAATTTTAATAACAACTTTTCCGGTGGAAATGTTTTGTTTTTTTTTACTTTAAATACGTGATTTTATAATCCTCATATTGAATAAAAAGCATTTCATTTCATTTCAATATAAAAAGACAAAGACAAATGGGTTCAAGACAATTATTCCACAGATAGTTAAAGGTTTAGCTTTCCATCTACACAATCGCGGAGGTAGTAATTCTGTGGCCACCTTGAATTCATGTGTTGATCAGATTACTATCTCAACGTGACAGGTGGTGAGCCTTGTCGCTATTTACAAGTGTTAATAGAATAACAATACACAGTAATGCAAATACAGTAGTTTAAAAACGTTACATAGCAGTCAAATGCTGGATGTAACCCTCCCTAAGGGTACGCCACAAAACACGAGCATAGAATTACATAAATAGGTACATATATAGGAAGAAAGAAAGAAAGACGGTGGGTGCTTTCTATCTAGTAAAACACGGACTTTGAATCGCTCATACCTAAAATAAAATGAAATTAAATGAAACCCTTCAGGACTTGTGTATGCTCTCCCTTTTTATTATGGCGGGGTAGTCAGAGGCTTGAGTGCCCATCTCCGAAATTTATAAGGCATGTTAGGTATGGGTCACTCGAGGCCCGCGTTGCACTAGATAGACAGCACTCGACGTGATAGGTCGTGAACCTTATCGCCATATATAGTCACTGGCTATTTCCTATCCCGAGATATAGGTAGGTTTCTTCACGGTGTTTTCTCTCGCCGTTAGCGATTGTAACGTGAGAAGTACCGATTTATTTGTTTTATACTTAGTTTTATAATGATAGTCTGTGTCATCATGGAGAGCCTTACCTCCATAAATGGACATCAAAAGGGTGACAGTTCAATTGACGTACACATTTGACAGTTAAATAAAGCTCGTGACACACGCACTGGCAATTAATGCGCCTCCCACACACCGTGCACACACTTGGCTCGCCGACTGTCCTTAGATATTAGTCGCTGCGATAATTATCGCCATTTGATATTTCTATAACTAAATCGTCTATTTCGGGGTGCCTCAATTGCATTGCCTTGGCATTATAGTGAAACTGCATGCTAATATTGTAATATGCTTGAATTCGTGTCTAATTATTAAATACTGGACTATTCGTTACATTTGAACTGTTGGATAAAAAGGATATTTTATGACTGACTATTAGTGTTCATCACATCATTAACCTTTAGTTTCTTATGATATGAAGGGAATTCAATCTATGGGAAAATGCCACAAGTATTCTTAAAATAATAAAATTAATTTAGACCCTGCTATTATACCTAGATTTACTTTTACTAAGATTCAAAGCCGTGTTTCTTTAGGATACTGTAAGTGATTTAACTTAAAAGGGGTCTTAATTCAACTACGAAATATATTGACATATGATCATTCTAACTTAGAGTTAACGGTAACGTATACTCGTATGTATGTCTATGATAAAAGGGCCTAAGGGTAAATCGAATCTATCGGGCGATGGGCTAGCATTTTGTCACCTGTTTTATCATGACATCGCAACCGATATTATGCTAATAAGTGACCAAAGAGACCATGTCTTCAAGGTTCTGTCCTCCCTGAATGGAATTAAAGTGTATATGTATGTATATCATATGTCGTATGTAAACATACATATATCAATAAGTATATTTCTCTCTTATAAGTGAGTGGTGTGTGAATAATAAGTGCGTCTGCTTTGAAATCAGGAAATGCTATTATTAAATGTTATTTAGCGAGAGCGGTATGTGATGCGCACTATTTCGGGAACACCCTTTAAATAGCTTGGCATTTGGTGTCGCGGATTCGTTTTGACAACGAAGGTTCCAGGTTCGATTCCCAGTGAAACATGGTGTATTAGAGTAAACGTACAGGCATAGTGTATTACAGTAAGGGAAAACATTGGTACAAAAACTAATTAAAAACATATTTTTCTGAGCAATGAAACAGATGTTATTTATTTGCTTATGCTTATAGTTAGAAAGGAGAAATACTGCTAAACCAATAATACTAGATAACTTTTATATTACTTAAAGGTACATATAAAGGCAGGGAAATGATACTTATGTCTTTATCGACATCGATCGAATCGATGACTATTGACGACCTCCGTGGCGCGATGGGTTAACCACCTGAACGCTAATCGTGAGGTTCCGGGTTCGATTCCCGGTGGAGGCAGAGTTAAGAACTACGCTTTTCTTCTGCTTTCCAGTCTGGACGTTGCTTATATATGCTATATATGTATTTATCTATATAAAATAAGTATATATTTCTTAAATATACGTTGACTAGTACCCTTAACACAAGTCTTAAATGTACTCACCAAGGGGCTAGTTCAATTGGTGTAATAACGTCCTACAATATTATTATTACCTCACCATCCCAAACTAGCACTTAGAGAGGCAGATCCACAGATCATGTACAGCAATGTAACAGTGCTAAGCATATGACGTCATCATTACGTCACGATTGTCGTGTGGCACCGTATTAATAGCACCACTAGTGGGTCACACGACTCAAGGATTCTACCAGGTGGCGCTGGGATTGGGGAATGTAACCAGCTGTCTGTGGTACTAAAGTTGTATTACCTATTCACACTTTAAATATTTTGACATTATTGACTATTTATACTTTTGATTTATAATTGCAATGTAATTTTAATTTTAACTATTTTAATTTTGACATTTTTACAATTAATTTGTACGCCGAAGCATGACGGCAGACCATGTTGAGACCCTTTAACTTAGATTAAGATCTTTTGTCCACATGTTTCACAAATAAATAGATTTTGATTTTGACTTGCACGGGGTTGCCATGTGCGCTTGGTTCCATAAATGTAAATTATTATATAATTAATTCTTTTCTCTATTTGTGTATATGTATTACTGCGTCTAGTGTGAATAAAAGGAATTTTATTAGGGATTGAGGGGTTTCTTAGTGTTTTTGGCCGATGGATGGAGTCTGGGAGGTAAAAGGAGTGTTAAATAGCCGTCTTTTTTCTGGTACGTCGTAAAATAAGGAGTAAGTGACATATGTTGGGTGATGGGCAAAACTCTATAACTAATGTTCCTTATAACACCATAACCTAAAAATAATTCAATGTATATCCATGCTAAAAAGTTCTTGGTTACTTTTTACATACATACTATCCCAAAATTTAAATCCACCCAGAAAGATATTAAAAGACGTGAATGTATAATATGTTTAAAATGTTTTGTTTAGTGAATCCAACACCGATAACATACAATGACCATAGTTACAAAAAGGTAATGTTAATGAAGCGCTTCATTAACAACTGTTAATGAAGCGAAAATGCTTCGAATTGCGTAATTATTGATACTAACTTTGCCCGAGTTAATAATATTCGTTGTAACAAATCTTTGTATATACGATACAAAGTAATCTTAATTTGCAGACAGGGTTATTAGATGGTAGTTGTGGTCAAACAGTCGCTTGGTACTCTGCCAGAAATTGCCCTGAATTAAGTAGTTGGACACACGTGCTGACGACTATAATATACATTTGAATTAAATGCTGGTTTCAATTTTGTAGAGAAAGTAACCAAATGCATTCGTTAGTCTTCACTACATAGTAAAAACAAAGTCGCTTTCTCTGTCCCTATGTCCCTTTGTATGCTTAAATCTTTGAAACTACGCAACGGATTTTGATGCGTTTGTTTTTAATAGATAGAGTGATTCAAGCGGAAGGTTTATATGTATAATAACATCCATTAAATAGTGCAGCAGGCTATATATTTTATACCGGTGCGAAGCCGAAGCGGGTCGCTAGTATTAATTAATATAAAGGGGCTTTATTGAGTATGTAGTTACAGATGGTAGGTCGCTGGTAGTGGCTGGATGAGGGCCATGAATGATCGTGTTTTGTAGCGGGGAGGTCTACGTCCAGCATTGGACTAGCATAGGCTGATTGATTGATATAATAAAAAGACCTGTCCAATTCCAAGAAAACGCGACGTTTACATATAAGCACATGCCCTTACGTGTAAAAAAATATTTGTTGTGGTAGAGGTTCAGGTTTCCATCTCCCCTATTGCGAAGGTAGTATTTCCATGGCCACCTCAAACCCACGTGTTGACCAGATAGTCAGTACTTAACGTGACAGGTAGTGAGCCTGTGCCATTTACTAGCATGCCATCTAGTATGTTTATAGTATATAATTATCAGTATATTGCATACGTCCTCTCACCTTCAGGTATCTTGACAGCGATGCCAAGGTTGAGCTGATGCAGCCTGGCTAAGGCGGCCTGCTGCAGCGCTCTTCGCTCCACTTCGCTGAGCTGCAGCAGCGAACCATCCGCCAGCCGGACGCTGCGGCCCGCGCCGTCGCACCACGCACAGCTACCCTGCACAAACACCTCATCAGCACCGGAATAACACGCTGGATCATCGCCTTAAAGTAACATTCTGAGCTACATCACTACATAGTATAAAACAAAGTCGCTTTCTCCGTCCCTATATCCCTTTGTATGCTTAAATCTTTGAAACTACACAACGGATTTTGATGCGGTTTTTTTTAATAGATAGAGTGATTTAAGAGGAAGGTTTATATGTATAATAACATCCATTAAATAGTGGAGTAGGCCATATATTTTATACCCGTGCGAAGCCAGAGCGGGTTACTAGTCTGTGTATATATAGATGTGTGTATGCTTGTTAGCCAGATATACTCGTATGTCTAATAGATTCATTTTGAGGCGCAACAAACAACTCATGATCAATTCTGGAGTAACATGCTAGGCTATTAATTAATAGGGAGCCTCCTAAAGCCCATTAGGTTGGAAGAAGTTTCCGCTCGGTTTAAGGCGATGGAAAACATCGTGAAGAATCCTACCTGTTTCCGAACAGGTATTAGTCAATATTTGTAAATGACACAATGATGAAATGAAAACATTGCTTACCACCTGTCCACTGACTTTCCACCACATTAAATACTGACTATCCGGTCTACAAGTTAAAGATAGTGACTGCAGAAATTACAGCTGATAGCAGAGTATGTTATAATGATGTTATAACATATGCTACAAGAAGACTAAATCGAACGGGTTAAAATCACAAAGCATATGCTATGTACAATAACAAACATACAAAATTGGAAGTAAGTGTCTTAAATAATTACTTGTAACGTTAACACCCAATACAATAAGAAAGCGACAAAAAATTCCTGTAAAATATATACTCGTATGCCCATTTGGCTACTGGCTGTCTGGTTAAACATGTGCTTCAAACACCTAAGCCCTTTGAGGACCACTGTGCTCTAAACGAGAGGTGTACCAACGTGGCTACAGCCATTTAACTATTGTTATTAAGGTAGTGTTTTCAAAAGAAGTCTCTTTTTGCTAAGAGACTGGATGGTTTGTTGATAAGGGTGTAAAAAAGGCATTATACATATTTGAAGTTGTTGACGGTCCTACACCCTGTGTAAATGTGTGAACAAGATAAGTTAGTAATAGATAACAAAAAAATCTAGTCAAGGTGCAAAAAATACCTAAATTGTATTATGTAGCAGGTGTTATAGTAAATAATGAACTAAAATTACGAGTACATACAGTTAACTAGGCTACATTCACATACAATTACAAAATACAATCACGTTTTATCATAAGGTTGCTAGTTCCATGCTATCTTAGGTCATATATAAAATGAATGGGTAAAATAGTCAGCTTTAGTCCTAGAACTCCATAGCTAATTCTTTCCTGTTTTATTATTGTTATTATTAAGGTCATATGTCCCCTAGATGGGGCAGAGGGCATCCACAGTGCTCCGCCATCTCGTTCGGTCTTTCCTGTTTACATCCCATTTATTTGTCAAATAAATAACTTGCAAAGTAACTGAGTGAGTCATAGTAAAAGCTCCCTAAGTGTTTGCGTTTCTATGTCAGATAGATTCACGTGAGACGTTATATGTGGATCACGTGGGCGAAGGATTGTGCTTTTTCTGTGTTTTGCGATGGACTAGCTATTTACGAGTAGTAGAATTAATGCGGGTGTGGCCGAAATGATAGGGATATTGATAAAGGTCTATAAAATCCCAGTAGAAGCATATATCGATAGTTTTTATCTTTGTCATAAGATTTTAATACATGAAAAGTTAATATTCATACACAGTTGACAGTTGTTAGCAATAAAATTGGTCCCAAATACCCCTAAAGGGATCCTTTTGTCATATTGAATTAAGAAGCCACTTGATACCGGCCGACTTAACCTTATACGGTGAATGGCCTTTATATTAAATAAATAGAATATTAAAAAAAAGCCACTTGTTACATTCTATTGAATTATAGAAACTTTGAGCCGTAATTTGGGCCGTTATTCATGGAACCAAAGGATAAAAGGAAAATGAATTATTGTACAAATGTGTAACCTAAGATCGTGTGATGGGGTATGGAATAGTGAGATTCGCGAACGTTGAGGTATGAAAGTGTGAGGTGACAACGTTGGTAGATGTTTAGACAGGTATGTTTAGGTGGTTTGGGCACATGAAGCGGATGGATGAAAGGAGGTTTGCGAAAGGAATTCATAGAGCAAAAGTGGAAGGTAGACTTGCACAGGATATGCCACGTAGAACATATACAGATCCAATTGGAAACATTCTTCTCAAGGTGTACGTAGCGTGAAGAACAGAAGAACAAATATGAAAAGGGTGTAATAGGTTTGAGAAAAGCTAGAAAAATGTTTCAGGATCATTCCAGGTGGCAATCAATAGTCTGCTTATCCTGTTAGTGACGTAGAGTCGTGAATATATGTATGTACGTATGTATATCAGATGTCTTCGTTTCTTTACAAAATTAGTTTATACATCGTTCAATATTGTGATATTATGTTTTTATTATTTTATGGAACAATAAAAGTATGTATATCAATGTGACGAAATTTAATTTGATTTTGTCGTGTACATTGAGGACTGAATATTTGAACACGTGGTTTCGAAGTGGCTAAAGAATTAATAAAGTCCTTAAAAGTAGTACCTTCGTTTGTCAAAGTGACATAAATCATTCGTATTTCGCTTTAAATTTACTTTAACAATGATCAAGCATTTAGGACCAAAAAAGTATAATGATGATATACTTCACTAATGAAAATTTTATAATCTAGATATTTCAGTAATACAATTTGTTTTTTCGTTTTTTATACTTTAAACTGTGTTTAATATGACTAAATAAATATAATCTCACGTAGCTGTTACGAGTACCTCAAGAAGGTAAGTTATTTCATGAACACTACAAACAACTCTAATATAAACATGTTCTTAGGTAAACATTAGAATATCCTTTTGTATATTTTTCTCAATGAGAAATAATGTTTTATTGTTCTTTCAAAACAAAGGCTCCGTCAATAAACAATTGATTATTATTTTTATCGCATTGTGAAGCACAACTTTTAATGGACTGGTATAAATTATAGGCTTAAATCATTTGTTACATTGATCACTATCATTACTACTTAATACTAATCAGCCGCTGTCTTTCTAAAGTTGTATCTCAGCTCATCAATAAATTGCCTAGAAATGGCAGGGACAAGCAATTGTTTACACTATGAATGTCACAGGCTCTTACAACAAAGCATGCACCGTTAATAGAGGCCGTTCAACCCGTACAGATATAATGTATGTTCATATTGGGTGGTGAATGAGTGAGTGGTGTGTGTAAGGGTGATGTGTAAGGGCAAGCGTGGCACTGACCTGAGGCGTCCAGGCGGGCACGGCGCGGCTGGAGCTGCGGCTGCGCGTCCGCCAGAGGCGCTTGCTGACGCTCTGCACCACCGAGGAGGAGGAGCGCGACTTGTGCATGCCGCCTGCGGAGGGAGAGGGCGGCGGTGAGAGGCCCAGCAGCGCCCCCAGGAACGACTGCGACTGCGCGGGGGACAGCGGCGCGCCCACGCCCTCCCGGTACCCCAGCGCCCAGTCCTCTTCCGTTTGGCATCCCTTATTCAAACCATCGTCATCTCCCTCGCTCGGGACTTTAGATTTGATATTGCGCAGGTTCTTGTCGTAGTTGATGCGCTTGAACCGGTCCGCCTTGTCGGCATCCACGCTCTTCTTGCGCGCCATGCGCAGGTACCGCTTCACCGTGTCGCTCACTGAGGGCGACACGTCATCGTGGTCGACGCTTGAGCGCCGCCGCGCCCCCCTGCGCTCTGGCGGGGGACTGGTGGGGCTCGTGGGGCTGGTGGGCTCCGTGCGCTGCTGCTCCCTCTCGTGGAACAGCCTTCGCGCTTCTTCCAGCACCTGCTCGGGCACCGGCAGCGTCTGCGTGCCCCTGTCGGAGGTGCGCTCTTCTTGCGACTCCCCGCGTACCTCTATCAGAGGTGGCGGTGACATGGGAGGTGAGCGCACCCCTCTATCAAGTCTCCTACCACTAGTCAACCCCAACCCCCGCGTTGAGCTGCCAGCGGCAGAAGCACCGGCCGCGAACAGTCCACCGCCGTAGCCTCCGCCGCCACTGGGGGTGCGTCCGCCCGTGTAGGGCCGCGTCTTGCGCAGGTCATGGTACAGCCGCTTCAAAAGTCCTCGATCAGTCAACAAGTCCTGCACTATGTGGTCCCTGTTGGGTGCGCGCCCGTAGTACCTGCCGAGGGCGTCGAGCAGCGACCCCGAGGAGGGCTCTCCAGACCCGGAGGCCTCCGAGCGCCTCGCCAGCAGCCGCTTCAGAGCCCTCACGAGCTCCTCCCCTTCGGAATGGCGCGCACTGCCCTCGGCGTCCTGCACCTTCAGGTAGGTGCGCAGCATGTCCACTAGAGACGCCTCCTCGTCCTCCTCGGGAGGGGGCGAGGGGGGCGCGGGTGGTGCTGCCACCGGGGGGCTCGCGAAGAAGTCTCTCCGGAGCTTGGCGATGTCGAAGCGTCCGCCCGACGTATGCGGGATGCAGAGGTCGGTGGGTCTGGGCGGTGGCGGCGGGTCGCTCGGCTGCCGTGCGCGTACGGATCCCCCGCGGGGTCGCTTGGCGCGCCGGGGCCTGGGCGCCGCCCCCGGGTAGGAGCTCTTGCGCCATAGCAGGAACCGGGGCTCCTTGGCGCACACCTCCTGGAAGTAGGCCTCGATCTTGGGCACGTCCTCGGGGCGGTTGTGCGCGCCGTCCGGGATGAGCCGGCGGCCGGCGTCCGCCATGTACTTCCATGTCTTGCGCGTGAGCAGCCAGCGCTCCCTGGGGCGCTCGCGTCGGCGTGGTGCGCGCGCCATGCCGCGGCCCTCGGCCGGAGCCACGCGCCGCTCCATGGGCTGAGGGCGCCGGCGACTGCCTCGGGCTCCGGCCGCCGCCCACGCGCCGCCGCTGCGCCTGCGCACACGCTACGCCCCGCCCCGCGCCCCGCCGCGTCTCGCCGCTTTCCGCCGCGCCGTGTCCGTCCGTGGCGGTCGCGCGCCGCTATTGTTATCGCTGCTAATGACCGACATTTGTACGACAATAACATCAACCGTTTTATTGCTTCAGGTTTATTTGTCAGGGTTATGCGTGAAACGAGACATGCATTCGTGTTTTTCATTTCTCGATTGAAGCGCGGGTAGCGATCGCTTACGAAATGTTCAAAGTGTCCGCCTGCGGGTGCGAGTACGGGCGCGTGCGTCGCGAGGTGCGATCCGCCGGGGGGCTATTTCGGTACACTGGAAACAATATCAGACAGCTCATTAATACATATTAGTTTGGGCAACAACGCTATTGGATCGCAACCACCGCCCGTGCCTTGTTTACATGCAGCCAGTCTCAAGGGCCTCGGCACGCGCCCACTATCAAGTTTAACGCTAAATTTAGCTAATGCAACAACGCAACGCATGTACATCTATTCACTATTCACATATCATAACGTAGTAACAATGATAGACACATCATTGAGTACATTATATACCCACTCATGTGAATACGATTTGCGACATTTATCCCTTGTCGGTAGTTAGACATTAGTGGTTCTATAGCTGAATTTATTAAATGACATAGGTGAACGCCATGGCTGAAACTACTTTCAGTTCATAGCTATGAATAAAATCAACAAGTTCAGGCGAAAGCGTTTGCTTTGGGAAAAGGCAGGTTTCCTCCTGATATTTGCCCTCATCATAAATTACTAACGTAAATAGAAAAGTATAATGTATACTAAGGATCATTATTACCAGCAGAAAGACCAAGAATAAAGGCAACTAACTCCACTTTATTCCAATCCTACAATAACTAGGTAAGACATCGTGTATCCAAAGTGATTTAGAGGGGACTGTCACGAATGATCAACCGATATGCTCATTTCAATTCACGATATCATAAAAGAAATGTGGTCTGCGTTGTGTAGGAGTTTCTGACGTACTCTGTGAGTCTGCGCCACCCACAGAGCTTTCGTCTCCATGGCTTCAGTGTTATTGGTCAATCAATTTCTTGTTATATCTTCATTATATGTTTGAGGAATGATTTGTTAAGTGCTAAGATTATTTAATATGAAGTACTTATATTATGTATTATATTTTAAATTGTAGCTATCATAACATTTTGAATATAAGATATGAGACAAACATTATCGACTTGAGACTCTCGACTGTACCATTGCGTGGCAATCAGACGTGTCGGACACCTCCAGCAACTTTGAAGTTAGTGATTATTGATTAAGGCTACCAGAAATTCACCTGTTAATCAGATATTCGGCACTTAGTATAACAGGTGATAAACTGTGTTGTGTGTGTTGCCATTTGCAAGTTCTTCCTATTCTAAGCAATAAATAGATTAGTTGCTTCTCTATATATTCCTATTTACTAACTACGAGTAGTTACATTCTATCTAAATCCCATCTGGTTAAATCCTAAACATCGTATGTTGATTATGCGTGGCATACAGGAAAACCATAAAGCCAAGACTCTTTTCCTAATGCAACGACCTCCTTCAAGACATCAGTCTACACTGAAGGTGGGCGTTCTGCACTAAAAGAATTCCTATCTTGCATCAAGTCATACACATTGGTTATCGATGATGCAAGCTGAAGTGCAATGCGCTGGCCACGTCTGTCGCAGAACCGACGACCGATGGAGCAAAGTGGTTCTCGAATGGAGACCGCGTCTCGACAAACGTAGTGTAGGACGCTCCCCTGCTAGGTGGACCGATGACCTGAAAAAGGTCGCAGGTAGGACTGACTAAGAGCCACGAGAAATCATATCTTCTAGTATACCCTTGGGAAGGCCTACGCTCAGCAGTGGACTGATATAGGCTGAATGATTGATCCAATTCAATTACCTCTACGCTCTTAGTCACCTCTTTCATTAGAGAAGAAAGGCATCTAGTTACACTCTTAAATAATAGACGTTACTTCAGCCCGTGCGCTGCGGTATGCAGGAAAACCGCCAACAGCTTATTAAAAAACAAAAGAATGCTCGCAGCACTTAAGCCTGCTACCGAAATAGCAGCGACTATAAACAATGCCGACACGGTGCCCACCTCCGGCGGTTATGAATGCGCGCTATTAATATGCCGTTGCTACACCTCTGGCTGTGCTAGTCTAGCACTTTGGTAGACTAACTATCTACTTTTATTTTTTCTCTCAAAAAATAAGCATTCCTATTCAGAGGGGGGAATGTTACCAGTGTCTTGGGAACCCTACTATCTTTCGACAGCGATGACTACAAAGATATTTTCTATATATTTTAATTTTTGTTTGTACTTTAAGTTTATAGTTTTAATTTGTTTATAAAGAAATTACTGTTCTTGTTTTAAAAGAAAATATAGTAAGTAGTGTGTGATGTTTCTTCTCGATATATTGGAGGTAAATAAGGATAAATATTCCATATGAATAACATTACGGCCATCACTTAGGCATGCGCTAGGAAGTATTTTGTATTTCTATCCACCTTAAAAAGGATTTATGACATGAGTATACGTAGCTGTATTAATTGCCACGTTGGAATCCGACTATATTGTTTACGTTTGGGTTCGATTTTTACATACTATAACTAACTCCGTAGTCACAGAAATGGACACTTAAACCTCTGACTACTCTGCAATGATTATGAACGCTTTTTTAATGACTACCTTCATTCACATATGATACACTGCCGTGAAAGCATCAGGTTTTTGCGCTAAGTAGCCTAGTGCTATTCTAATTGTAATTGTCCCTCTGCGGCTCAGGTAGAAGATTGGCGTATCCCGTTATATCCCACAACATACTCAATGACAACAGAGGAAATAAAAGATATTGTAGATGTAGATATTGTTGTTAGTTATTATTTTGTCAATGTCCCCTTAAACGGTCCTACGGTACACGGTCGACGGTATTGGCCCTAAACGGGACAAGTAGGCCTGTTCTACAATTTCTATGTGTTGGTTAATGTCTAAATATACTGTGTGTGCAATAAAGAATAAATAATAACCAGTAAATTTTTGTGTATTGTAGTATCTCGTTACTAAAGATCTTTCAATTTCAATTATAAGGGTCTCTAAACAAGTGAGCCTTTTTACAAGAAAAGAAAAAAATAAATTTTTCAGTAGCTAAAGACACTTTAACTTTCAGAATAGACAAACTATGCCAAAACATTTAATGTAGTAGTGTTTATGTTTACTCGTATTTAAATCGCGTCAGGTATTAATTAAAACGTTTCTGAACTGGTTAAGAACTGAAATATAAGCTAACCAGTTATTTTTATTTTGTCTTTACTCTTTACGAACTATCGCAATATATAGTGTACTACGGGTCATTCGTAGTACAGGTATGTGGTCAATATTTACTACAAACAAACCAATCTTATTTATATTTTACATTCTAAATCTTACTAAATCTTTCAAACCACAGTTAATTAAAAAGACATTATAGGAATGGAATCTTGTTTATGACTCTTGACACACATAACTAACACACATACTACTACTAGTGACCGAAATACGTTCCCTTTCATTCTGTGACTAAGAAAAACAAAGAATTCCCGTTTGACAAACAAAAATAATCTCGTAGTAAAACTATATATAGCCACTAGCTCACATCGTTGAAGAATGAGACATATTTTTCGCAATTTCCGACCCCATTTTCTCGAAGATCGAGATTGGCAGGACTACTAACTCCACCTATGATACGACTGAAACATTGAATGGAGATTTCTGAATCGTTGCCAATAAACTATTGTGAATATCAACGTTTTCTAGGGAAATTGTAGATGGCAGTAACAGTCAGTGGAACACTATAGTTATTAAAATTTTACCTTCATACACAATCGTACGACATACTATAAAATGGAAAACTTTCTGGTAACTCTTGGAATTGCATTCACGTTATAGACTAGCAGATAGACATATGCGCGTTCGTTGACACTGACTTTACCTATCAGGAGAATAGTTTGATTTCCTCTAGATACTTTTCATAAACTGGAAACATTAACATTAATTAACATCAACATTAGCTGAGACAAATCCTATTCACACTTGCCCGGGGTTGCCATGTACGCTTGGTTCCATTAATGTAAATTATGATATAATTAATTCTTTTTTTATTTGTGTATATGTTATTACTGCGTCTAGTGTGAATAAAAGGAATTTTATTTTATTTATTTATTTAAAATAGAGACCAGATCTCATATATTTTTTTGACAGATGGATATTTCGCAAATCGTGACGAAGGGTACAGTGGTTAGAATCTGATCAGCAAGTAATCCACGAAGCTGTCATATCAACATAATAGAACAAAACACAATATATCTCAAACTATACCAGTAGGGATAAATGTCGTAAAGAGTTAGCTATAGAAGTAAAGCACAATATTTTGAATTGTAGGTATTGTTACGATTATAAATCATCATCTTATCTTTTTATGACTTTGCCTCTCCCATTAATATGATGATATCCATGATTTCGGTCTCCGTACTTCTAGACATATTCTGTGACCACCAGACACGCTAACAAATTCATTAGAGACTTTGATAGCGAGATGAACATCTATGTTTACCACCCATGATCGTCTCAGTTTTCCAGCCCAATACCAGTCAGTTAAACTTGCTAATCTTTAGCTTTATTAGTTATCCTTATTTTTCTCCTGATCTCCACATACCTCTTTCAAATACAGATAAAAAACATCATCTTGACTGAGATAGACATTCATAACTACCATTTATTATTTGGTCATTACGTCTGTGTACTTATTTGTACAATTCTCAGTTGATGATAGACACTCGATCTTTGCCTATCCATCTAGAGTTGTAGAGACCATGTAAATGTATTTTCATATATAGCAATTCAAAGATAGGTTTCTTCATGGCATTTTCCATAAGCACCACATCTTGAACAATCTTTTATCTTAGCTTGCCATATTAATATTTAAATATAGAGCGATGACTGCGTAATGATTTGTCGTAAGAACGAAGTGCATCATAAAACACTCGCATTAATGCGCTTTTAAGAGCTTCCGACACTGAAATGATTGTTTACCCAATCCCCAGTTTCAGTAAAGAGATTTTGCCAAAAACATATCTACATAGTAGGTGTATGGCTTAAATATATCAGTATACACACGCGGTGTATATAATTCATGGTGCCTACATTTATAAATGTAATACGCACGCGGTCGACTTCGAATCAAATTAGGTAATGAAATCCTTATCATAATAACGCAAGAAAGATTCGTTTATAATTGAAATTGGTTGTATTTTTAAGTTTAAAACAATCAAGTACTGACATCGTATTATTATTTAACTCTTTCAACGCATAAAAGTTAAAGAAATTTAAATGCGCTTATAAAAATCTCACATAAGACGTCTATACATAACGTAAGCGTTACACGAAAAACGCGTTTTGCACCCTACTCCCGCAGTTTAGTCCCTTATCCGCACAGTCGCAGTCGTTCTCAGTGGCGATGGGATATCTAGAATAAACTCAAGGCTCATTATTATGCTAGCTGAAATAGAAACACATTTTAGTATTATAGCACTATTAAATGCTGGTCTTCGTGTTTATAGATCAGTTTTAATATTATTAGCATGTTCGTTTGTTAACACGATGACCGACAAATGAAATTACATACAAACATATGTAATTGTATGTATGTAATCCTTTAAACTTACATTCATACATGTACATTTTAGTTATTTAATCTGTATTGGGATATATGAACTTAGAGATATAATAACTCTTGGTCACTTTAAGCATTATTTAATAATATAAACTGACTATTAAGCCTTGCATGACTATCTGCTTTACTGGTTGTATATGCTTATGTGTGTATATACATACAACATTGCATGCTTATGAACTACATTTTTTATATAACCTCATCATATTTTTCCCAAGTTTCTTACAAATATGGTAATTTTATGACTTGAATTGTATGATTCAAAGAGAAAGATTTAAAACATCATCCATTTTATCCATGGTCAAAGGTTTTAACCTTCTTTATAAGATAAAAAGTTTGCATATAAATGGGTTTTGATGGAGTTATGTCGTAATAGTATTAAGTACTTACATGCACTCGATGTATACCTATATTTGACACTATTTTCTATGTTTATTCCCATTTTCGGACTATCAAGTCACTACGTCACTCATGTTGAGATTTCGCTCAGAAAATTCACCAATTTTCCACTGCACTTCACATTTTTATTTATAATGTGATTGTAATATTGTTTTATGAACGTTTCACTCAATATTTACTAATTACACTTTATATTCACATTTTTGCACGAAACACTTGTTTAATTATTTATTTAAAGTCACATTTCACCGCACTAGTTCACTAGTAGTTGCATTTATAGCGACAATATCTGAAACAAAGAAGCATATTGTTTACATTCATATACATTTACGTTTCTTAATCAGTTTTGGGATGGACAGAGCCTCAGAGACATCACTATCTCTATTAGCAGCTATATTTTTATAACTTTGCCACTATTAGCATTAATGTTAGGATTGTGATAGCGTTCATGGAATATTTGTGACTTCGAACTATAGATTCCATGGATTGTTAGTCACCTCCTAGGCCATAATGGGAAGAACGTTAACTTATGCGTTCGTATATAGTACAGGACAATGTTAACATAAGGCTACAAAATGAAAAAAAATCGTGATCCCCAAAGAGTAGTCAAAATGTATTAACACTTGCTTTTCCAATCTAATTAATACTTCCTCGTATAAGTTACACAAAGGTCAACTCAATCTTGCATTTCACAATATGAATTGAAACATACATGCATCACGACTGTAATCACCACCAAGATGATCAGATATACAGTGATCGCCCTACGGCTGGGCGTTGAGTGGGTTTTAGCAGCTTAAGTCCCATTCAAATATTTGTAATCCTAAAGGGTAATTAAGCATTAGGTAACTTAACAGATTCTAAGCTCAGCTAAGTTCAGGATATTAAATAAAATAGGATTAATTAATTTTTTTCTACATCGCCATTTACAAGTAATGACTATTTATTACCTGTTTTGAGGAATGGGTAGGTTTCTGCACGATCTTTTCCATCACCGTAAAAGGCGGTGAATTTTGTCAATTACGAAAATGTTCATAGAAAACCGGAAAACTCATTTCCGTTGGGATAAGTTCCAAGGTTTGAGCTGCACTGAATTATGTACATATTTCTCATTAAAATAATATATAAATTAGCTTTACTTTAAATTACCTTTACTGGAGGATCCAACGCTAAAAATTCATTTGTAAAATTAAATATAAAAACATCGGATCTCCAGGACGCAATGTTAAAACAAATATATTTTACAATATACTAGAATAAAATTAGAAATACCTCGCATAACCGCCGAATGTGTATGAGGAGATATATGGTTGTAAATTGGGCCAAAGTAGATTGCAATGATAAAGATAAATGGAGATCCGTGATCTCTGCCAATCCCTCTGCAGGGAAACTGGTACACACACACACATATATATATATATACCATGTATCTCAAATATTAGTCGACTGAAGCCAAAGATAAATATCTTATAGTAGCGAATAGTAATCAATCTTATCTACTGATTTATGGGAGCGATTTGGTCGTAACCACGAACAATGCATCTCGAAATAGCCTTTGGCATTATAGCCCTCTGCGAATAGACTAATTGCTCTGATCCCTAATAATAGTCAGTCTTTGGCAGCCTTCGGATATTTTTAATTGCTTCATTTCTCTATTTATGTTTAACGCAAGCTTACAATAATACTAACCCTTCTATGCTACGTTACGATTATAATAAATATTTGTAAAATTACGTTACCCTATACTAGAGATATGCAAATAATAATAAACTATTCAAAACAAAAATAAGAAAATATAATTTATTATTATTAATTTTATGAGGTAGATATTGCAAAACATAGTCGTATATAGGAGATAACTGTCTATCATGCCGGCATGTCGTAGACGACGACTATGTGGCTTAGAGTCTATGGAACCTTTTGAGCGATGTTCTAGCAAACTGTGATAACCAATATTCATATCAATGCCATCACGACCCCGATAGATATACTAAACGCAGTTGGTTTTACATCTTCAAGGTTCTGTGCGTCCCAAAAGGAATAAACAACGTGAATGTAAGTCATATAAGTCGCAAATTATATACTACTCTTCGCTCTGAATCGGACTCAATCGCCATATTTTATAAACAGTTGGGTTTATTTCTGTCGTCAAATGTCACCCTATATAACTCAATCGAATCGAGTACCAGGTAAACAGGAAGCTCAGGAGGTATACTTCGCTATACACGTGTGTACACAACGCTTTCGGATTATGCCAGCCTGGTACTTCTGTTAAGAGAGTTGGTGAGGTTTTGAGAACAATGGTAATCAGAGATATACTATGATTTAAAGTCAAAGTCAAATGTTACATACAGTACATTCATTAAAAGTCAAAACCAAAAAAAGAAAGACCTTCCACATCTTCAAGGAATGATAGTCATTCGTCAGGTGTCTTACCGTCATCACGAGTCAAACCAGCGGGCTCAAGCACAGCAGGCACGTCGATAGCGACAAGAGCACGACGAATAACCTCAATAAGCGCGGCGTGTCGAGACCAGCGACCAGCACTTTTCTGACACGACAGGCCATGGTGTCCCAACTCATCAACTAGCCCACCACAACGACAGCGATGACCGTCATTAATTTTTTTATAGTGTTTAAGTATGATATAATATTATCTTCTTAACGCGGGTTCTATGTAGCATGAATAATGGAACATGCAAGAGGAGCATCATTGATGTGTGTGAAGCAAAAATATTAGTCTGGTTCATTCTAGTGTCGATCGCTGCCTATCCGATTTGGGAAGAAGAGGCATACATTTTTGTATGTATGTATGTACTACATACACAGAACAACGCTCACAAAACCCTTTTGCCACTTTAAACCTGTTTTAAAAACAAAAGTATCATAATTAAGTGTCAGTAAGTTAGTAATAAATAAACCCTAGCCACATTGCCACCTTTTACGACTTGTATGTATGTATGATATAACGTTATGTATGGCGAGTGTTACGACACGTCTCGGTGAGTGACTGGAGCGACCTTCTGGCGATTCTTTTATTTCGGGATTAATATCACACGGCGCGATGATTAACAAACGGCTTGACGTCACTATTCTTACATTCTTATTCCTACAGACTAAGACATTTTTAAAGCAATAAAGATGTAATGGAATATCCCTACAAATGTTATTATAAAACATATATTATGCAGATGAATGATAGCAGATTGACAAAAGGAACATATATGAGTGAAATGGAAAGGCGCTTACGTAGGGGCCGGCCCAATAAGATTATGTCTTATTGGGCCGACTGTTAGTTAGATTTGAACCGCTTGAATTAGAACCGCCAGTTAGATTGACGCTATATTGAAAAAGGGTGACGTTAGAAGTACATATAAAAGCCGAGTGTGTATGAGAAGATGTATGAGTGTCAATGAAGCGAAAGTGGTCTGTTAGGATCGGGACAAATTGGAATCCGTGATCTCAGCCAGCCTAGGTACTAAAGGTTCAATTTCTAAACTGCTGTGTTAGTATTATTTTAACCATTTTTACACGTCGTGTTAATCAAAAAGTCGGTGTCTAATGTGAGAGGTGGTAAACCGTGTTGTCATTACAAGCATTGAATGAAATATTCCGGCAATATTTTTATATTATTTGTTTCCCCATTTGTATATTGAATTCTAGTTATTTTTAAATAAAGGTATTTATATTTTTATTCATTTATCGCGATACGACCTGGGCTCATATAGTAAATAAAATATTGAATTCTAGTTGGATTGGAAATTAATTGAAATTAATATTCCATATTAATACTATTTAAATGTTAGGTTAGGTTACCCTATATTATTCGCTAAAGATGATCAAGATAATAATAGATGTTTTAGGATTTTCCATCCCATAAAGGTTGAAAAGGCGTCTCAGTGTATCTATGTATTCTAGTATGTTAAGTTAATAAACGCTATCGTGAGAAATTCACTTTAAAAGCCACACATCAAACATCAGTATGTAAACTACTTAATCCAAATATGAAACCAATATTACAAGAACCCTATTACCTTCCCCTATCCATATATTATAAAGACCAAAATAATTTTGATGCATAAAGTTAATACTATTTAATGATGCTACTACAAAACATAATCGATTCTTAGAATGTCGATGTAATAGCCAGTGCATATTACGATAATATCGAATATTGTAATCGATATTACGAATACTTTATTAATAGATATTTGTGTGTCTGCGGTAAAGGAAAACATCGTGTAGAAACCTGGCTAATTCTCGGAACAGGTATTAGTCAGTGTCTCTATATGAACTTCTGAGAGAAATTTTATGTTATGTAGTAACAGACATAATCACGTCCTTTAATTTATTTTGATGGACAGAATCTTCAAAAGGCTATGATAATATCTCCTATGTTACCTATTAGTTCGAATATTGCGGTTTTGATGTCATATGGAACATTGATGAAAGCTAGCTATATAATAACACTCTATAGTGTGAGGTAGCTCAGTCGTTGGAGGTTATGCCTCTAAATCGTTAGGTTTTTGAACCAAATCTCGCATTAGCATGTACAAATGAAAAATAAATTTCCTTATGTTTTCAATGTACATTTTCGTAATAAACCAACGCTCACGTTGGACACTAATATAATCAGGTAAAAACTGGGTTTTAATTGCCAAAGATCTATCACAAAATTTGATGGTATGATCAAGGTAGCCTGAATAGGTACGAGTTGGTCTATCATTACATAGTATAAAACAAAGTCGCTTTGTTTGTCCCTATGTCCCTTTGTATGCTTAAATCTTTGAAACTACTCAACGGATTTTGATGCGGTTTTTTTAATAGATAGAGTGATTTAAGAGGAAGGTTTATATGTAATAAAATCAATTAAATAGTGGAATAGGCTATATATTTTATACCCGTGCGAAGCCGGAGCGGGTAACTAGTTAGTATATATAAGACAAAATATAGCACAAGATTGAGTTAATGCAGCCTAATATATCGCAAAGCGGTCGTAAAGAGATCGTAACCTCATTACGCAGTGACGTTCACAGTTCACTCATTCGTATACCATCACTGGATTCGACCTTGGGACCTAACACACGTGCAACTATCCCTAATCAACAGACATTATATCATACATATATATCCTTTAATCCCATTCTTGGTGGACAGAAGCTCGAGTACATAAAATATCCTTGGTTACTTGAAACAAAACGGGATATGGAGAATTGTTAATAATATGGTTTTTGATAGGTTGCTAGCTTATCGCTCAAAAGATTCAATTAGTGCTAGTGTCAGGATTAAGGCAGCTAGTTAACATTCTGTTCACGTCCCAGACTAGCTCTAGACATATAAAGCCAGGCTATCCTTCATATACAAACATAATATAATATAGAATTATTTACGTTGTCATATATAGATAACATACAGTAGTAACTGTAACCGCCAAGTATGTATGAGGAGGTAATCAGAAGTATGTATGATGGGATAATTCGACGTAGCTCAGTTGTTTGGGGCTTGGCTCTGTATCAGTGGGTACAGGGTTTAAATCCCGTTTGAGCATGTACCAATGGAAATGAAGTTTAATGAATTTCTATGTACATTTTCGTAATAAAAAACACATTTACGAAATGCATCGAATTATACGGTGAGGAAAAACATCGTGAGGAAACCTACCTGTTCGTCGAACAGGTAATAGTTAGTGCTTGTAAATGGCGACATGGCTGACCACCTGTCACATTGAGTACTGACTGTCTGGTTAACACGTGGGTTTGAGGTGTCCATAGAATTCTACCTTCGCAATTGCGGAGATGGAAACCTGAACCTCTGACTACCCCGCAAGGGTTAATAATCGTGAATGTGTTTTTGTTTGTATGATGGGATGTATCAAAATCAATTAACATACGAGAACTAGTGATTTCTGTCTATCTCTCTAAAGTTCTTTCTTCCCTTAAAGGGATATGGTAGGATTTATATAGGAAAAAAAAGGGAGTGTGTATACATAAGTCGTGAAGTGTATGTATGTATAGATAAGTGCGGTTGGTTCTTAAATCCTGGCTACCCTGTAATATACCAGTCGTGAAGATTTGTATGCACGTATAACACAGTACATTTCTGAGAATTGTTGTGAAGAAGTTTGTAAAATATTCGTAATAGGCCATTGTTCGGAGGAATCGAACCCACGTAGTTACGTTCAAACAAAACGATGTTTCCAATGCATTTACGTTCTCTATCACCTTTTTCAACACCTACCTATATACCTACTACTATTAATTCCTTTTGGGTAGGATAGAACTTCGGAGACATTAAAAATCCTGGTCATTTATAGCATGACTAACTATTGGGATGGTCATGCAATTATGTATAAACCTCAACTAAAATCAAACCATACGATTGGCCGACCTCCTATTGGGAGATGGCACCTGAAGAAGAAGATGCAATTATGTATAGAAAAATTGAAACAGGTTACTAGCCCATGGCCCAATCGAGTCCATTTACCCAAAGTCCCTTATTCCACTAACCTATGTAAAACAATACTCATGTGGTTCAGTCCCTTTTGGGGTGGACAGAAACCACAAATTTCACCTTTTTAGTATTATAGTATATACTATTGTAAACTAAATTGTATATATAGTATATACAATTTTAGTATTGTTACTTACCCCGATAGATATCGGGCCGTGAAGGTATTGATTTGTTATATTCGTGTGATGGAGTACTAGCTCATCGCCACATTGATTCAATGACATGACGTCCCTTAGTCGCTTCTTACTATGCTGGGAAGAAACGTATCTAGTATTTTTTTATATAAGCCCATTGCAAAGTATAGGTGATCAGTTTCTTGCCAAACGATGGCATATTTCTTCTTCTTTGTACTCAGTTATCTTGTTTCCAATACCAAATGCTAACTAATGTAGTTATACCTCAGTCTACCTCTACTGAAGTAACCGTCGCCATGAAATATAGTCGTGTACGCATAGCACTGCCGCCCCCGCATGCGTTTGCTTCCGTAAACCAAACCGTGATGACGTCATACGCGGCAACTGCAAGAACAGCTGACGACGTGCTTGCAACCAGTGCTTGCCGAAGAAAACGGGCCCTACCTTGGAGTAATTAATAAGAGGAGTGAACCTTACGTAATATTTGTATGGAAACTAGCAAGGCATTACGCGGGGTGAAACGAGGTACGTGAGATGAAGGGGGGAAATTACAACCAATCAAAACACGGCATCGGCCAATCAAATTAGGTATCTTCTTTCTACTACACATTTTTAGACTCCGCACCAATTAAAACACGCCATTTGGACTCCGCACCTTGTAACGGGGACCGCTCCTTACGCCGGGTCCTCTTATTATTTGGTAAGTGGGCCCTACCCTACACGTATAATATAAGAATATTAGGGTTAGGCTATAGGAACTTAAGGCCGATCAGGTACACACACCTCTTGGTGGCTAGGTTCGACTGTAGGCTATCCCCATATCTCCCCACTCATTTTAAAACTGGCGCCACTATGCATTGTCTTGGCCACTATACGTTCGCGTGCTTCGAAATGAAAAATATTGTTTTATGTTCTTATAAACGTATACCGTATAAAAAGTTACTGGGACTTGCACTTTTAGCGTTGACTGTACGTATAAGAAGTGGTACGATACTCTAGCGCTGAGAAAAATATAGAGGGATTTATTTATAAATACAAACGCGTTTACGACCATTAACCCTTGCGGGGTAATCAGAGGTTTAGGTGTCCAACTCCGCAATTGCGAAGGTAGTATTCTATCAAGTATGCCACTTTGAACCTATGTGTTGACCAGATAATGTGACAGGTGATAAGCCATGTCGCCATTTGCAAACACTATTACCTATTCAGAGAACAGGTAGATTTCCTCACGATGTTTTTCCTCACCGTAGTATTCGATGCATTTCATAAATGGTTTATAACTATGGTATTAAAGTGTTAATATTCTTTTTCTTCGCTCGTATCTGGTACCCAACATTTGTGTCGTGACTTGCACGCCGTATTCATAGTACGCGGGCGCAGTAGCGTTGCCATCGCCTGATACGCTATTAATACGATGCAGCGCCCCAAATAGACGGCCACTGACTGACTGCCACTCTGCATTACGTATTGACATATAATCACGGTTATAGCTGAATGGGAGAGACTGATAAATGAAAGAAATCGACTTTTTATTTCTCTACAATGTCGTCTCACGTACCTAATTGCTATCATTTTCAATATGAGCATTAACGACTTTTGGGGGATTATGACATATTTAGATTTCTATTTCCTATATAGAGATGGTGATTTATAGTCGTTATAATCTACGAGTCAATTAGATTGCCAGCCCCTAAGATGACAGGTGGTAAACCAGGTCCCTATTTCCACGATTTGTTTCAATTTCATCGGTTATAACTTGGCTACAATCACTCATAGCCCCAAGTAATCCTTATATCCTGTAGATATTATACATATACATTCCTTTGATCCTTTTCGGGCTGGACAGAACCTTGGAGATAATATCTCCTAGGTCACTTTCTAGCATAAATATTTGGGTTATATCCATATGACAACATGGAACAGCGGTGATAGGTTGCTAGCTTATCGCCCAATAGATTCCATTTACCCTTAGTCCCTCTTATGACATGGCCGGAGGAACGGCAGCTAATTATTATCATTATTTTGATGTTACAGAGTATTATAAAACATTTGTTTTTAATATATGAGTATTATCGCCAAAGTACATATAAGTACGGAGATTTCTTTAATAATATTAACGTCAATGTAAGTACATATACAGACGTAAACGTAGCTACATACTTCGCCCTCCGTAACAAGCGGAAAAGTTGGCTTCGAACAATGCGCAGAAATGTGACAAATGCGTTAATAGGCGGATGGTATTGGACACTGTTTGTAAACAGAAGAGCGTCGCCAATCACATCGGATCCCCGGCTGAATATGAAATGACATTGGCTTTGAAGTATCGTAGTCCAATCAGCTGGCTTCTATTCTAATGAAAGGCTTTTTAGAAACCAATGCTTTTTTTATGTATTTTCAGGCCACATAATAACGATTTTCGGGGATACTCTGTTAAAAAGAGCAAATTCAAACAAATCCTGGATTTTGTTTGTCATATGAGTTAACTAGCTCCTCATGGACCTTAAGTAAAGAATCCGCGTACAATATTCCTTATGAACCTCATCTCAACCATGATAAAGAGAATGAGCAGATATCCTCAAGTTACTTTCGAAATCAAAAGATATACTACGACGGGACGGGGTAGGACGCGAAGAAATTATACAGATCAAGCAGAAAATATACTTCTTAATGCAGGTGTTCTTAATGCACTACGTGAAGTTAATTGAAGTAAGTGAAACAAGACATTTGTGAGGATCATTTACGGTAACTATTAATCGTATCTACCTATCACGTTGGAAAGTAGAAGAATACATATACATGCATATCATCATCCCTCTGCCCTCATCAAAAATATATTTATGCTTGTAATATGTGACACAAGCGAATAGACCATACATCCTCGCATCCGGCCTGAGCGGTCGTCATGCCATCGCCTCGGATGCATATCCACAGTATGCCCAATTAGGCCGGTGAGCGATCGCCTCGGGTTTCTTGGCATACAACCAACGAGCACTTTTTACGTGCACCACTTAGTTGCAATTTTACGCCGAAACGCTCGTAAAATGTTTAACAAGTCTCTTCGATGGATATTCCATGGAGTTTATACCCCCTTTGATGATTTGTATAGTTAGGATCTTGTATTTCTTCTTTGGTTGATAGCTGTGGAAATATTGACAAGCCTTGCGGGTCAGAGGCTTATTTATCCGATAGTAAGTCCGGAGTTCATAAGTAAACTACTATTTACTGTAGACTTGTAGAGTTAGGTACTATTCCAAGACGTTAATATCTCTATGTTCACATTAGCGTAAGTACGAGTATAAGCAACAAGATGGCATTAATATGAAATATAAAATGTTGTTGTGTTTGATGTTTATGAATTAGTAAATAAATCGTAATAAATCCCTTTCATCATCATTACGTATGTCTTTGGCCACTTCAAGTTCACATTTCATCGGATACCGTTACTCTATGGTTTAGCACCCGTCACCTAGAGATCGCGCCACATACGGTGGCAGTTGGAGGCGTCGCCACAGTCGCGTAATTCAGTGTTACCAGTAAACACGCCAAAACTAGCACTCACTGTGCCATACGGCTCGAAACATTATAGGTTTCATTTGTAACGATCTTTGGTTGCAGAGCTATAAACTCAAATAAAACAAATTAATATATCAAAGTCAAAATATGTTTATTATACTATTTCAAACATGATTAATAATTAACGGGACTTATCCTTCTTATTATATATTACATATATTATGTGTTCCTTCACTCTGTCCGCAATAGACCGTTTAGTCTGTTCGACATAGGATTTCCCACAGCTGCAATCAATCTTATACACACCCTTATATCTTATATCATGAGTATAAATCGCGAATCTCTTAAAACTATTATTTCAAACATGGCACTGAGCATTGTCTTTACATATTTTTTACCGAGGTTAGATCAGCGGAGACCCTAGCTTGGAGAAGAACTAACAAGAAACTCCGGAAATCAATTTATTATAATCACCCTTAACAAACATAAAAAATTACAAGAGTGGGCAAAAAACACAACGCTGGTAATACTAAATTTACTTTTCATACAAAATAACACGCAATGGCGGAAACGTCAAATTTAGTTCCAAGTTTGGCTACTGCCACCGTATGTGGCGGGTACTCTATGTCAATGCTCATTTTATGGTGGACATCCATCTTCTGACGACCCCCCAAGGATTAATGATATTCTCTGTTTATGTGTTATATTAAAATGGCTAAAAAATGGCTGCCCTATAGCTTAACCAGTGCTCCTAGCAACAATTTGGGCCTCAATAGGAGATTGATCACTCGAAAGGATAAACATCACAAAAAGTAGCGTCCAGTTTATAAATCCACTGAATCCAGTCCAAAAATACGACTGTTTGAAATCAGGCGCACTAATGTACTGACTGCGATACTCCTACTGCGCTTCTGCTTTTAGTTGTTTTTTACAATTCATTTACTCGTACATACAAAGTAATTAAAGCATGGATTTTAATCTATGGTTCCTAAATTAAACAATGAAAATATTTCATCAGGTAGTCTGCCTATAGAGTAAACACCATCATCCGTTCCCGAAAATCAAATCATACTCGCTTTAATGACATCCATGTTATTGCTCATTCCACTCGGCGGTTATAGGTAACTACTTCTAAAGACATATTTTTGCAATTTGTTATCTACTTATGTTACCTTTGCATGGCATAATAACAAACAGCTATCGCTTCGTTGACATCCATAAAGCTTTGCTAATAAAATTTCCGGTTTCAGACATATATAATGTTCAAAATATATCGTTAATTTGTGCATTAAACATCCTACTAGGACTGCTCAAAATTCAAATTCAATGTAAGTAGAGTATATTCATTGAACATCGAAATATATATCTGTGGTACTGGTTGCCTTACAACTACAACCCTGCGGTTGGTTCTAATCTACTCTCTACTTCTACTTCAACGTAACTACCCTTCTAATTCATGCTTAGGGTAAAACACTTTAATGGTAAAGGAAATGATTAGGAAATATACGTACAGTTTAGTTATAGTTATTTTTAGTTTGTTCAGTTTAGTTATGTTATAAAAGTGATATCAGTACACGGTATTAAGGTAACATTTATGTGCTGACTGACTGTTGACATGTTAATTCGATGTGGCCGTCGTAATCATTCATACATTAGGCTATACACTAGGAATATATTACCAATGTCCTATGTACTATTTAGAACCCGATAGATTTGCTAAAAAGTACCAAAGACGCTTTGAACTGGCAAAATTACAGCCCTATAGAGGGATAAACAAGTCACTGATCCCCATTTGCCTCGAACCCACCAAAGCACTTTCGCTTCATTGACATTCATACACCCTCTCACGTTTAGCGGTTTTGACCATACTTCTAACGTATGAATACGTGTATGTTCTTTGTTATTTATTACATCGATAGTATTAGTAGATAATACAATAATCCTTCTAATTCCTCTTGGGGAAGAGAATCGGTTCCCCTACGTACTAGCAGTTAGTTGGTCGTCATCTCCGCGAATAAACTGCACAGACATAGACTCACGCTTCGCTAATCAGATCGCGGGACAGATACACATCCCCTAATTTAATGTAATGCCGTCCTTGAATTTCCTCACTGAAGTACCAAAAGTACTAAAAGTCCCGTACTAGTCTTGAACGTTAAGAGAATGCTAACTAACGACGGTTCTACCCGGCATGTCGTAGGAAAGACCAGGGGTTAATGGAATCTTTTGGGTAATGGGTTAGCAACCTTGTGACCATAGATCTACATGACATCTTTGAAGTTCCACTGGAAAGGGATTAAACGATGTGAAAGTTAGTGCATAAAAAATAAAAATTAAGATACAAACTTTTCAATGATATAAGATTTTCATATCATAAAGCGATGGACTCTTAATGTATGTGAGGTAATAAAGATTCGTGAGGATCATTCAAGGTGGCGATTGATAACTTTCGTCTTTTGTGTTGGTAATAAGACGTGTTTATTGTATGTATCACTCAATCAACTAATAGATAGAATCACTTTTACAATCTGTATATCGATAGATTTAGACACAAGTAACTTCCACATTATGTATCGTTTTATAAGAGACAAAGGTAAAACATTAGTAATGCTAGGAGTCTAGCACTCAAAGTACCTAAACAACCCTATGAGTTCTTTAGTCGTTTTCTACTACAAACCTAGAAGGTAATCCAATTTATTCTATTCGAAAAAATAGCCTTATCATAATTTATGGGTCGTTTACTAGCCTGTCCAAATTATGAAGCATTTGATTGATTATATTCAAAACATTGATATTTCGAGCTCATCTAAAACAAGAAGTGACCTTTAATCCCGAACATAATGTACAATAACTCAGCGAAACTAAATATTCTTGATCACATATTATTCACACATATTATTCATTTTACGATGGTAAACACAGATAGTAAAATAACTATAGTAACGGAATTGTGACGGCCATAGGAATATTGGTGACAGGTTGTTGGCCCATCGCCCAATAGGAATTCTATTAACCCTAGTCCCGTAGCAAGAAAGGTAGCTAGTTAGTTTTTTATAAGTTGCAGACTAGCACGAGACAAAAAGATCGTTCTAATTGTGATACTTTCGTAGTGAAAGAGGAATGTCACGAAGTACTATTCTTAGCTCCCAACTAATATGATAAAGCGGGTGTGAGTTTGTGAATGTTTGTCACTCCTTCACTTCGAAATGAATGACACTATTAATATATTCACACTTTTTTTATCTATTTTGATCCATTTTTAGCAACAATGCTAAAAGTCCTTGTCTTGTAGTACAGAAAGTAAAATTGTATACAAGTATAGTGTTCATGAAGTGAATTCATAATTAATATCGGTTAGATAAAACCGTTTGTTCTATGTGTCGAGAATATATTATACATCGACACATCTGGGTATATTATATACTATAAAGTATAGTCCTCGTAACATCGAACCTATTTGTACAAGATGGTAAGTAACCCAACCTGGTAGCAATTTTAAAAGAGCTACCATGGTTATATTTTCGTGTAGGTCAGTTGACTTCGCTCAAGCTATTTAAAATTTATTAAAAAAGCTTATAGATATTGTTTGTAAATATTTTATGTGAAGATCTATAGGCATTAGGGATAACCTTGTTTGTTATCCGATCTATCTTGTTAAATAAATAAATGATGCATCCAAACATTCGCGATTTGTTCTCATTTTATTTACTACATGAGACTGGGTCGTATCACGATAAATTAAATAAAGATATAGATACCTTTATATCACCCGACGTTTCGACCCAGAAGCATAGACTGTGTATATCTAAAGGCACTGACTAATACCTCCTCAGAATAATAGACAGGTTACCTGATGATGTTATCACATGCTGTTGATGTAATATGTTTTAAAGTGCTTAAAATCTGGGCCCAAGTCCACTAATGCATTGAAGCGAAATCGTAGCCTAATAGAACTTTAGTAATGGTGTGTAATTGTTAGTGTATTTACAAAAGTGTTAAATCACCAATGATGGCAGCAAAAGTAAAACTGTGACTTGGGCCCCCATTATAATACAGGTTTCGATATTGTTCGGAGTTTAATCTTCATTCAGAACATGTATTAAAGGTAATGTTCTATATTTCTCTTATAATTGCTTTTAAATTTAGATTTTGTTATGAATACGTATTTCGTCAGTGTCGTTAAATGCTTATGGCTTTTTGCTGGCACGACTTAAGAGCCAACAACGAAAAGGTAGTGGAGGGCGTAGTGATAACAATCTTATAGCTGTTTCTAATATGTTGTCCACACTGTATACAACTATATGTGCTGACAGGAAAGGCAGATGATTGATTCTCTCTTTTACAGCTATTAACCTTTTACTATTCCTCTGTTATTTACACTACGCATACTCTTCTTCACTAATAAAGAATGACAGCAATACATATATCAATCAGCCTATACCAGTCCACTGCTAGACATAAGCCTCAAACATGGGCACTCGTGGCCCTCATCCAGCCACTACCAGCGACCTTTTTCAGTTGTGTTGTATGTATTTAAACAAAACTTGTAAACCTATTCTCTTTTCCTTTTATATATGTTGTACCTATTCTCTTAAAACAATACATCATCAAACAAATTCTTGACAATTAAAAATCCATTAAAGAAACATTAATTTATTATAAACGTAGGTATCTTGATTCAAATATTTTAATAATGACGTTGTGAATCCAATATAACTACTAAACACATTTCAAACTATACATCATAAGAAATACCTATAACCACCGAGTGTGTACGCGGAGGTGAAAGACACAATGAAACTAAAGTAGTTGGCCTTTTCTTATGTAAAGAAAATGGGCGTAACATGTAATTAGAATATACTATATCAACTTTTTTATATTGTGTAGTTACGAGTCGGGTTCGGAATGAGTGTAGTTAATATAATTTTATTACAACAAGTCTTAGCTAAATTAACTGCAGAGTGCTATTCGTAGTACCTATAGTATAATTATTATTTCCGACATTGCCCGTTCGTAATACCAGTATTTATTTTATTTACGTATGTAACTACAGATAAAAGAATATTTTAATAGTAAAGTAGCTTGGATTACGATTAAACTTAGCCAAACGATTACAATCATAGGTCAAATTGATGTACTTCTATAATTTTACTAAATTAAAGCCTAATATACTCGTACATATTATGTGAATAAGTATACTTCTGTAAAATCTCAAGCTTTTCCTTATGTTCGATCAAAATATATATGTACACATTATCATGTTTTTAATCTTTAAATAGGGAGTCTCAATAAAGGTTCTTACACTATCCCATCATTTTAGCTACACCCGCTTTATATGTATAATGTATTTTAAATTTATAGGTTGGAAGACTACATATTGCTCGGAATAGGGTTCAAGCTGACGTTGACAGTAGAATCATTAACTCCATAGTTTTGGTAATGGATACTTAAACCCTTGATTACCCCGCAAGGGTTAAATGTCGTGAATTTAGAACATGTTATGAAGGTTGAAAACCTATAGGCATCTACCCTTATAAATATAGGTACATATTCGGTTTTTAGATCAATTGAGATTCAACTTATAGGAAATCAATTATTGCTTGTAATCTCATCGTTACCTCTTTATTTTAAGTCGTTTCTCAAACCATCACACTAAAAAGACACCCCTTATTCTCGAAACTGTAGTAATATATAATATATAAAGAAAAAACTCACCTAAACCATTCCAATACACTCAAAACATCCAATGAAAGACACAAGGGTATCACACACTAGACACTAGAACACATGCTAAAGCCGGGTTGAGATTAGCAGGATTTACGATTCGCAATCACAACACACGTGCGCCCGCGCTGACACCGTCTCCTACTGAGAATATTCTGAGGAACTCTGCCATTGCCTACGTCAGAGCCATGCCGGTTGGAAATCGATTTCGTTTGCGAGCTTTTCCGTCTGTTTAATGCGTGTCCAATCTAAACGCATCTTGACCGTTACATGAATTTGCGTGTCCATCTCTGACATTGAGTTTGGCTATATGGAATATATTATGGAGCTTTTTTGACTACAAGGCGAAAATGCATGGAAAGAAAGTCTAGTATATACGTATTTATATGGCTTCCCGGAAAGTGGGCAGGTTTCCTTACGATTTCTCTCAACGTTAAGCTAATGAGTATCAAAAATTAGATAAAACAGATTTTAAACAAAGGTATAAGTTTGATGTACCGATAGATAGATGTTTAATTTAACACGGAAATAAAAGGCTTGGTCTTTCAAAAGTTCTCTTTAATAAATAATCTTTAATTATTAAATTTACACCCGTATAAACAATTTCGACAGCAGCTACGTAATCTATCATAAGTCCAAACATTCAATTTTGCTACAACGTTATAATTTATACGATTTTGAACTTAGTTTCGCATACTATACAAAAACATGTACAGTTATGAATTTTACAATACATCCGTTATGAATTTTACAATTACATAATTTTAGACTTCCGATAGTTTTATATTTGCTGTCAATTCCTTAATTTCCTTCCAAATGTTCATCAGTCTTAATACAACCTCTCTTCTATAAAGGGGACAATATCTAGCTCAGGTTGCCTCTCCCCCTCAGGGGGGATGCCCCACTTAGGCTTCCCACCGTTATTTGGCGTTTTGGGGACTATTTTATCGTCCCGCACCATCTCGTAGGCGAGCCGCGATATCGTATCCGTGTATACGGATATGTCTGTGTGGTACAACTGCGGACGTATGTAGCCGTGGACTGAAAGAGATAATATCATTAGGAGCTCTTTTACCCTTCGCCTTAGGGTACGGTGGTTATACGACATTGAGGCTACTTTTCGCCAGATTACATAAATCGTTTATTGTCTATTTTAATAATATTTAGGTCACTATTACACCAATGGAACTAGTCCCTTGGTTAGTTCATTAAGACTTGAGTTAAGGGTAATAGTCAACGCATATTTAAGAAATTTAAGCTTATTATACACAGATAAATACATACATAGCACAAATAATAAACAACCAGACTGGAAAGCAGAAGAAAAGTGTAGTTCTTCACTCTACCTTCACCGGGAATCGGGACCTCACGATTAGCGTTCAGGTGCTCAACCAATCGGACCACGGAGGTCGTTATATTATTATCACCGTCTAAGTGGATACAAAAACGGAGACATAATATCTCTTTGGTAACCTCGTTACTGTCTTAGTGTCATTAAGGAACACTCAAGTGATCAATGGAATGTCTTTAGTTATGCAATTGCTTTTGGAAAATACATTATAAAGTAGTTATGTGATTTGAATCGAAAATGTAATCTCTACCGACTGCCCAAAAGGGAACTGTGTTGCAATACAATACCTTTAAGATATGTTTTAAAACCTACCTCCATCAACATCCTGGTTGGAAGCGGGCAACCATCAAAACATCATTATTAAACACTTGTTACATTAACTACTATTACAATTACATACACATGAGTATATATGCAATTCATTATGAAAATGTAATGGTGTGTAGTGGCCTTAAAACTATGAAACTTACATTCATTTTACAACTTTGTTTTTTAACTAACGATGCTCAGTAAAATAGAGGTATAAGCCTTGGTATCTCGCTTGACTTATTAGTATAAGTAATGCGGGAAAAAGATGAGAGATTAAGAATTTACATACATATACATACACGTCCTTTAATCTCTTTCAGGGTGGACAGAACTTCGGACACATAATGTCTCCTTAGGCTCTATTAGCATTTATATTAAGGCTTTCAGATGGAACATTAAAGAATACTAATAGTATGAGGTCATATAAAATGTCAATGTTAGTGTCATTAAAAATGACAGGAAAATTTATGACATATTGCCAGACCACCGATAATAAACTCTATATCCATTTATCTCCACCTTCATCAAACCGTGATCAAAATTAACTAGATATCATTATATCACGCCCCAGCTATCACGGGATTATTCTATACTAGCTACCCAATCCGGCTTCGCACGGGTATAAAATATATAGCCGACTCTATTACTACTACTATTTAATGGATGTTATACATATAAACCTTCCTCTTGAATCACTCTATCTATTAAAAAAACCGCATCAAAATCCGTTGCGTAGTTTCAAAGGTTTAAGCATACAAAAGGACATAGGGACAGAGAAAGCGACTTTGTTTTATACTATGTAGTGATAAGTTATCAAATCCCTTTCACTCCATACTTACTCCTAGAATGGGTGATATTAGGCTCGAGTGTAGGAGCGCAAAGCTCCCTGGTGAACAGCTGGTGCGCCGCCCTCATCAGCTCCGTATCCTTGAGGGCGATGTGCTGACCACCCTCCAGGCTCTGCAACTCCTGCGCAGCCTTCTCCTCGTGGGTCTTTGACTTGCAAGGCTTCTTACGCTCTCGAGGCTCCGGCTTGCGTCTTCCCATGTCTGGGAAAAGGGAACAAAGCGGAAAATGTATAGCAGGGTCACAGTTTTTTTTAAATTCTTCATTAAGCCATTCACCACTAAGGTTATGTCGGCTGAAGTACAAACACTGATGCCACGGCGTTTGAACTTCTTGTTATTCCATCGCCATGGTTACACCAACGCCGCCAGCCGCTACAACCGAAGCTCCAATTCTTCTCTTCCTTGTTCTTCGGTTCGTTCCAGTTGAGGATCCAAATATAATCCCAAAGCGAACATATTTAGCCAGTTCGGCATCACAATTGACTAAATATTTAGCCGAAAATAATTATTTGTATTTTCAACTTTCACTGAGCTGCTGACTTTGTTGACGAACCATAGACGACTGAAGGGTTACAGTTAGGTGTAGGTAAGATATACTACTGGCCTATAAGTGGAGGCAGATAATGCGCTCAAGATGCAACAATGATGCTGACAACGAACCTGAGACATGAGGGACCGACTATAGGGATATTGGAGTTTCTGTATATCTAAACATAAGTGAGTTTGTTCTAGAATAAACCGTGTAGTACAAACCTCTAACACAACCGAGGTTCTGTATTTGTAAACATAAGCATGCTCTAGTGCCTGTGTAAGCCGATTTATTTAGGAAATTAAATAATAATGGATTTGGGTAGCAAAGTTTTGTTCCATCTAGAATAGATTACTAAACATTTTTCGAAGATGGGCCCTCAAGCCTATGACTACCCTCTACAGTAAAGAAGGGAGTATACACAAGTCGTGAAGCGTATGTATATTTAACACAAGCAATATCAAATAATTTGCCACATTATTACATTACATGAAACATAGATGGCACTGTAATTATAATTTAATGTTTATATTAAATTCTTCGCTCCTATTAGTAGCAGGGTGATGTTATATAGCCTAAAGCCTTCCTCAATAAATGGTCTATCTAACACAAAAAGAATTGTTGAATTCGAACCAGTAGTTCCTGAGATTAATGCGTTTAAACAAACAAACTCTTCAGCTTTATAATATATAGCTTTATAATGTATAGATTATAGTTTTAAGAGATTCGCGATTTATACTCATGATTAATAACTAACGGGACTTATCGAAGAGAAGAATCTGACAGAACGCTGCGGTGGAGGCGAAGAAATATGAATCGTCAGTCTGCCCGTGACTATGGCTACTGCAACGTAGCCGAAACGTCGGGTTAATAAAGGTAATTTTATTGTATACAAACTTACACGATAAGTCCCGTTAGTTATTAATCATTAGTATAGATTATTAAGGCAGTGAGGAGTACCAACCTTCTGGCCACCAGGAGCAATAGTCATCGTGATAGGTGCTCTCGCCGCTGAGGCTGCGCATTGACGCCCTTATCAACTCCGCGATCTCTTCTTTTGACAGATTGGCCTGCGTATATACAAATACAAAACAAAAACAAACGCACAAACAAACCCTTGCGGGTTAGTCAGAGGTTCAGATTTCCATCTCCGCAATTGCGAAGGTAGTAATTCTATGGCCACCTTCGAATCCACGTGTTGACCAGATAGTCAGTACTAAATGTGACAGATAATAAGCCATGTCGCCATTTACAAGCAGTAACTATTACCTGTTCGGGGAACAGGTAGGTTTTCTCACGATGTTTTCCCTCACCATAGTATTCAACACATTTCATAAATGTATTTTTATTACGAAAATGTACATAGAAATTCATTAAACTTCATTTCTATTGGTACATACTCAAGCGGGATTTCGAACCCTGTACCCATTGATACAGAGCCAAGCCCAAAACAACTGAGCTACGTCGAATTACAAATGAGCTACGTGGAATTTTCGTATACACAGATATCTATTATATTAACTTATGTAGAATTACACCCTGCATACATATATTAATACATTATCATACATTTAATTCATATATTAATAGTTTGTTGAATTTCATATATAAGTTGTGTTAGTCTAGGACGTAACTATATAACGTTATTACCGGCAGGTCGTAGGATGCGACTAAGAGACTAAGGGTCAATGGAATGATTTATGGATTAGCAACCGGTCACCAATGTTTCAATAATCATGATTAGGTAACCTAGTAAATATTATATCTCTGCAATTATGTCTATCCTAAAGGGATTAAAGGGCGTGAATGTATATTATTTATAGTCATGTTTTATTATCAACACATTCATGATTCAATTCATGTCCCACAATATTAGCTCAAAGGCTTACTTACATCAGTCGCTCGACGGACTTTCGTGTTCAGCCATTTCTTGTCGAATTTCAGAACCTTATTATCCAAAGTGATTCTACAATGAAACAGAAAAACATACGTCGAAAATAATTAATTTTTCATGTGCTTTATTGTATGCTATATCTGGATTTAATAGAAGTTGTACAAGTGCATACATACTTACACATCACGCTTGTTTCCATGTAGTGAATACAGATATCACGGTTCGCTTCGTTGACACTCATACACCTCCTTACGTACAGTCAGCGCTAAAAGTGCAGTCCCAGTAACTTTTATAAGTTTTACGTTTATAAGAACAAAAGATAATGTTTTAAATTTTTAATCTGGTGCCACTATGCATTGTCATGGCCACTATACGTTCGCGTGCTACAAATATTGTCTTTTGTTCTTATAAACGGAAACCTTATAAAAAGTTACTGGGACTGCACTTTTAGCGTTGATTGTACGTATATATAGAAGGCATTATAATTCAATGTATCTAACAATAGCGATGACATTCTTAAACTACCGTCGAATATTCTAAAATTTGGAATCGGGAATATCCATTAATTAGTTTAAGAATTTTAATAGAAATGAACTTTAAGTAAGATGGGCTGACCATCTGCCACGTAAAGTTCTGAATTGTTTGCTTCAGTTACCTTATATGACGATGTGATAGTAGTAGTGGTTTCTCAAACTTCTATCTACCCGGAAAGGTTACTGGTCATACATATATTTGTTATCTTACCCACTTTCACGATCATTTTACCCTTGCAGGGTAAGCAGAGATTCTAGTGTTCAATTACAGAGGTAGTTGGCAACATAGTCAGTACCAAATGTGAAGAGTAATTAACCATGTCGCTATTCAAGAAATGACTATTACGTGTTCGAAAGTATAGGGAGGTTTCCTCACCATGTATATGTTAAAGGAATGTGTATGTTATAGGTATGTATGTAGGACGTACATTCAAATGAATATATTACTTACGGCTCCCGTTTTCTTATGGGATATTCTCGATACTCGTCGAAATATTCTGTGAGATACGACATCTCTGTAAAATATAAAATACGCAATAATTTGAAATCAAAGTAAAAGGTAAAAAAAAATGTAAAAAGAAAGTAAAAAATAAAGGATGTTAATTCAAAACATTTAAAATGGGTATCAAAATGTAGAGTACCCGCCACATAAGGTGGCAGTTGGAGGCGTCGCCACAGTCGCGTAATCCAGTGTTGCCAGTAAACACGCCAAAACTAGCACTCACTGTGCCATACGGCTCGATACATTATATTGAGGTTTCATTTGTAACGATCTTTGGTTGCAGAGCTATAAACTCAAATAAAACAAATTAATATACCAAAATCAAAAGTCAAAATATTTTTATTCAAAATAGGCCCTATCATAAGCTCTCTTTGAAAGTTATTTTATGATCTAAGTACAAATTAAAAAAAACTATATATTGACAAAAGGAATATATATGAGTGAAGTGGAAGGGCGGTTACGTAGGGGCCGGCCTAATAAGACATATATGTAACAGTCATATAGACGCTATATTGAAAAAAGGTGACGTTAGGAGTACCTATAACCGCCGAGAGTGTATCAGAGAATGTATGAATGTCAATGAAGCGAAAGTGGTCTGTCAGGATCGGGACAAATGGGGATCCGTGATCTCTGCCTACCCCTCTACAGGGAATCAGGCGTGATGTGTATGTATGTATGTAAAAAAAACTATTTCAAACATGGCACTGAGCATTGTCTTTACATATTTTTACCGAGGTTAGTTCACCAACCATTTCGGCTGCTCAAGATGCCACGTCATGAAGACCACGACCGCGCTGATAAGAGCGTAACGATTGAGAAGAAGAAGTTCAGCGGAGACCCTTGGTGAAGAACTAACAAGAAACTCCAGAAATCAATTTATTATAATCACCCTTAACAAACATAAAAATTACAAAGAGTGGGCAAAAAAACACAACGCTGGTAATACTAAATTTACCTTTCATACACAATAACACGCAATGGCGGAAACGTCAAATTTAGTTCCAAGTTTGGCTACTGCCACCTTATGTGGCGGGTACTCTATTGTTTTGACAAATATTTTGTTAAATTGAATGTCATTTTACCATTCCATTTGTATTATTAAATATTGAATTGGATTATTAGAGATCCCGCCACATAAGGTGGCAGTAGCCAAACTTGGAACTAAATTTGACGTTACCGCCATTGCGTGTTATTTTGTATGAAAGGTAAATTTAGTATTACCAGCGTTGTGTTTTTTGCCCACTCTTTGTAATTTTTATGTTTGTTAAGGGTGATTATAATAAATTGATTTCCGGAGTTTCTTGTTAGTTCTTCTCCAAGCTAGGGTCTCCGCTGATCTAACCTCGGTAAAAAATATGTAAAGACAATGCTCAGTGCCATGTTTGAAATAATAGTTTTAAGAGATTCGCGATTTATACTCATGATATAAGATATAAGGGTGTGTATAAGATTGATTGCAGCTGTGGGAAATCCTACGTCGAACACACTAAACGGTCTATTGCGGACAGAGTGAAGGAACACATAATATATGTAATATATAATAAGAAGGATAAGTCCCGTTAATTATTAATCATGTTTGAAATAGTTTAATAAACATATTTTGACTTTGATATATTAATTTGTTTTATTTGAGTTTATAGCTCTGCAACCAAAGACCGTTACAAATGAAACCTATAATGTATCGAGCCGTATGGCACAGTGAGTGCTAGTTTTGGCGTGTTTACTGGTAACACTGAATTACGCGACTGTGGCGACGCCTCCAACTGCCACCTTATGTGGCGGGATCTCTATTTACTATTGAACAAGTAGAAATGTGAATCAATTTTTTAAGATGTTAAATTAGGGTAAATTAAGTTTTATACTCCACAATAAAAAATAAATAAAGTAAGGATAGGCAGATTGTATTTTTAAAAGTGAATTTTTCAGTATAGCTGAAAGCAAGAAAAATATACATACTCTTGACCCGCAATTCCTTTTTGGGCTGATCAAAATCTCGGGGAGTTTCTCTTCAGCCACTTTCTTAGATCACACGTGATGATGATGATGATGATAGATGATGGACACGTGAACTATTAACCCGTAAAAGATAATAGCCGTAAAGTGTATTTTAAGTGTGCACTATATCAGAATAGCATTTAAAACGAATTGTAAATATATAAAAAAGGCATCTTTCTTACCCATAAGGCCGTGTTCACATGTGTTTCTTCGTATAAACCGTTTCGCCAACTAGCCTTATCAACCTTAACCCTTTGCGAGGCATAAAAAGTAATTCAATGTCAACTGCCGTGCATTTTCAACTTCTTCGCTTCGTCAGGGGTTGGTAACATTGTCTGAAGCACTCTTTTTTTCAAATAAATATAAGGTCATAGTTTTTTGTTATGGTCTATGTGTATACGATTAATACGTTTATAAGTCTATAATATAAGAATATATGCGAGTTACTGGGAATAGTGATAAAAATAGTTGTGATGAAAGTATTGTCAGGTCATAATTTTTCAAATATAAATTTCTTAGAAAGATGAACAAATGACTATGGGCATGACATCCTGAAACAAATTCGTTCGATATACAATTAATGTAAATCACACCGAATGTACAAAAATCACCGTATTATGTTCGGCAAAAGTTTATTTAATAACGCTTAAGCTACTACTCCGTAACAATATGATATTTTAGTAAAGCAATACGAAACAATTTTACAACCCTGCATTTGCATCAAAATTAGTCGCTGCATTCCGAAACTTTTCATGTCCTTGTTTTAAACTGTGGAAACTTCTAAACGGAATAGCAAGTACTGTCATCAACAGCATTTTAAATAGATAGTTAATATTTATTACGATTTCACATAAATATTTACACGTAGTTCCTTTCGGTACTACATAACCATCATGACTGTAAATCCTTTTGAGGTAATCAACGGTTTGATTATGCAATGCAATAACCGCATTACGCAACATACATAGAAATTCAAAAATAAATATTCTACGACATTAACAATCAGAATTTCATGAGTCTATTTCCAAACTTTAGTACAATTCTCAAATTTATTTGACTATACTTTAAGAAATCACCGAACTATTGAGGCTCATAAAATGTTGGGCATCCCTGTCCGTCTATCCGATTTCGTTTGGCTTCGAATAAGCAAAAAGTACCGATTGGCGATGTCGTGACCGATGCTAACTAATAATTCGCCTTCTTTCACAAACCGCCTGTATCCTTGCCTCCAAGGTCGTAGAATTAAAGCAAATAATCATAAGTATGATATGTGCTTTTGCTATTTCGGGCGCAGTCATTGAGTAACATAATTGATTACATTTTATTGAATATAGTCAATCGATAGCAAAGTCATTTGGCTGAGTGATAGTAGAATTGATTGGTTTTCATATACATTTGGGTCCGAACCCTTTTTGGGAGTAGACAGAACCTCGGAGACTAATCTCTTGGGTCATTTTTAACAAACTGTTTGGGGTCACCGTGGCCTGATATAGGCCTCCCGCGATTTCCCAAGAAAGACATCAAATGTATGTTGAGATGGTTTCGGCACACGCAGCAGATGGATGAAAGCAAGGTTACGAAAGGAATTTATAGAGCCAAAGTGGAAGGTTGAGTTGGACGGGGTAGGCCGCGTATTACTTTTGAAGATCAAATTAGCAACGTGTACGCAACTTGACTAATAGAAGAGCATGCACGAGAAGGATAATGGATGTAAGTGAAGCAAGGGAGATTCAGAATCGTTCCAGGTGGCCGTCGATAATCTCTGCCTATCCCCTTAGAGACAGAGGCGTGAATATATGTATGTAAATATGTACATCAAGTTAGTCCCCTACATACGGCTGACGATAACATAACCTATTAAGAGTGAATAAAACCTGCAGGATATGTATAAAGTATGTGTATGGATGTGAATGTGAAGAAAGTTATTAACCAGGATGAGAGCAAAATGGGGATCAAAGTACTTGGTTGTTCATTCTATAGTCAATTTATCCTCTATGAAGACGAGCGTGTTGTGTATGTAGGACTTTGATTCTTTCTTGAGGTTATTTGATCAGTAACTTGTATGATAATTTTGGAAAAAATAATTACTAAGTTTAGCTAACAATTTAGTTAGGTAATTCATCACTGTTCTTGTCAAAAACTTCAGATATTATTACAAAGATAACATATATTGTATGTTTAATAATAACAAGCTTTATTCATAGAAACACATTGACATACACAGACAGGAAATTAAAGAGAGAAAAGAAGTTAATACAAGTAAGTTAAAAAATCCTACATGTGCATGTCATTGCCCAGTGAAATGGTCCCAACACAGCATTTATACAATGATTGAAGTACAATCACTGCGCTGATCTTCTGCTAGAACCATTTGTTTGTGTAAAATCCTTTCAAATAACAAGGATTATACAGTCTACGCTCATAAAGAAACTATTTTAGGGATAAATAATAATAAAATAAAACAGCCAAGATATTTTTAAAAATATATTCAGTTTATATTTATAAACTTACATTCTAGTGCTCTCACAAAGAACAGATAAAAGAAATCGCCAATCCTAACGAGCCAGACGTGATTTTAATTCATTTCACTTTAAAAACTTAAAATAAACATTTACTAACTCTTAGTATGTCCTTAGTCTTCATACTTCTGATTAAAACATATAAAAACTACTTAATTGTTACCATTTTTCTGAGTCCTTACGAAAATATATGATTAGGTTCAGTTAAGAACGGAATAACTTCTAATTTATGAGAAATTGGCTTCTTTGTCTCAAAATAACAGAAAAAAAAGCTACAAAATGTCCCTTTTTCTGTATATAAGGATAATACACTCCTAAAGTCGTCACAAACTCTGTGCAAATTCAAATACTTAACTTTACACTCTGAGAGTCATTTACAACAAAACCACTTACACTAAATATGCAATTTAGGTGTTAAAATGTAGCAACACTAAATAATAACAAGTTATTACTTATTATTTACACTCAACAGTGCAGGCTAAGGTACATATGTACAACAGCCGAATCCTTTGTCAAGTTAATACTAGAAATGAAAAGGAATTACCTCTTGAGATAAAAAGTATGCATGACTTTTTAGACACAATTGTTCACTTTGTTTCTACTTAAATGCTTAATGTTATCAATGAAACTAAGATTGATTTAATAGATTACACTTCGCATATAACTTAGGGAACTTTTGTCATCTTAAACGAAAGGATAACTTAAAACTAATGTTATTTTCGATAAAACAACATTTTTCAATACAACAGACTGAAATCAATGGTCCAATGAGAAATTGAGATTTGTTTTTTTACTTATTACGATAGATCGAAACAATTAGTCTGAAGGAAAATTAGTCACAGTTCCGTTTCATTGTACTGGGTATTTGGTGCACAGGATAGCAGTTACACAAAAATAAAAACATCTATGATTTTCTAAACAGGTCCTTCCACATCATAATTTTCATCCAATTAACTAATTTTGGTAAAAAAATAACTTGCACACAATATTACCGATTTTAATTAAAATCATAATTATTATAGTCCAAAAAATATAATTGAAATCGTTTCATTTCCCAACCGCTTTTCCTGCGACCAATCACTATGCTGTAGTAATCACACCACATAACTCGACAATTACCGCTTGTAACTACAGTTATCGAACTTAAAACTGACCTTTTCTTTGCATAGACACTAGCGACTCCTGCCGAGTTTGAAGCAAACTCTAACTTGGGCCTTAGATAATCGGCAAAACGATACAACAATATAAATCTTAATGTATGGGATTGAGTTATTTAATCACTAACTCACGTGATCTAAACAAATCGCGTACATTTTGATTTCTACTCTCTTAGCGTTTTGCCAACAGTCTGAAAGCCCAAGACTCCTAGCCTAGGCAATGCTGTGTCGATTCGAAATGTCAGTATAAAACAAAATGACTAACCATCACTTTACCGAACGAGTATCATTTTATCTTCAACTGACATTTCTTATCGACACAGCGTCGCCACCTGTCTAAAAGCCGTGGCATTACAGTGATGACGAGTACATGAACAGAATTGTGCGTGTGAGGGGCTCAGAAGCGCGCGCGTACGTACACGGCGCTGACGTCGTGGTTAGCGTAGCCGAGGCGCTTGGCGTGCTTGAAGATCTCGTTGGTGGTTGCGGTGAGGGGCAACGACTGCTCGAGAGCGTCGCCCAGCCCCAGCGCCAGCTTCAAGTCCTTCTGCATGTGCGACAGCGGCTGGTGCGTGCTGTATGACGACTCGATCATCGCTGTAAACGAATAATATTACATTTAAGATAAGGTAAACAAACTCAACTATATTTCTTACCTACGAGTACATTGACATTGGTTGTCGGTTCAGACAATGACTCTAATGTTGTCTCGGAAACTCCAGCTGGGAGAAGAACCTAGATAAATCTCTACTACTATATTGTGGAGTCTAGAGGGAGTTTCTCTCTATGTACAAATCGCTGCTTTAAAACTAAACTGAAGAAACTCAAAAAACACTTTTTTGCAAAAAACGTTGTTTTATAATATAGTTGATATATTATTGACATTAAATTGCATATAATTTAAAAAAATGATTAAATATAAATACATTTTTTATCTTTTTATTAACTTAATATGTTTTATGTACTTATTATTTAATCTTTTTGAGATAAAATGTTTTTCGAGATTCTTCAGTTTAGTTTTAAAGCAGCGAAATATGTGTATTATTTTATTGTTGTGACTCATGAAACTGTTAAAAGCCACCTGTGTCCTAAATGTATAAGTTTTTTTTCTGTTTCCCAGGTTTTTTTTTGAAACAAGACTCTCAAATAAATTAAGGTGCTGCTTACCGCGTCCCTTGAGTATGAGGTGTGGGGAAGCGAGCGGCGTGAGTGCCAGCACGTCGAGCAGGTCGGCCTGGCTGAGCCCCGCCTTATCAGCCAACGCCAGCCCCTCAGCCAGCGCGGCCAGCGACACGCCGCCCACCACTTGCAGCACCGAGTTCATCTTCGACGCGTTGCCTATGTCGCCTGCAACACAATACACGTTATATTGTAACAGTAGATACATTCACGTCCGTTACTTCATGGAAATAAATGACATTTGCGACTTCGGTGTCGGGTGCTAGCATATACTGTTAGATTTTAATGATTTTTAGTTTCTGAGTCGCCATCTAAGACATGCCGGGAGGAACGGCAGCCAAGTAACATCTATTTACGTCTCCACTTGACTATGACTTGAATATGACGATCTAAGATAGAAAGAACACACGACTTTTATAACAATAGACTAACTCTAACTTTTCTATTTGAAGTTCATTAATATTTATATACAAGCGATTAATATCACGTACTGCCTAGATAGAAGGAGTTCTTGCTCATGGCCTTGAAGCAGCTCTGGCAGTCGTCAAACAAGGTGCGATCACCTGCTGCCAGGATGATCAGCGTGCCCTCCTCCGCCTGCGTCTTCGAGCCCTGGATCTGTAACAAACAGAACATATAAATACATATGTGCTATACATTCACGTCTTTTCATCCATTTCAGGGTAGACAAAGCCCTCGATATTATCACCTTGATCATATGTAGCATTAATATTGTGATAACAATGTAATATTGTAGCCTAATAAGCTGTTACCCAACAGAACACAAAAGCCTGCCTCGTATGACATGACATTTATGCCCCGGTCTCTATTGTGAACGTATATGTATGGTCAATTTTTATGCCCGCGTAAACTTGAGAACGTAACTATGATCAATGAGTATGTAGTCCGACGCTAGCGTCCAGCACATTATTATTACTATTTACGGGCCAGACTAGTGTTACTGTATAAGTATACCTTTTATTTATGTATGGCTAATAAGTGTTGTATGTATGCCCTAGACCAATGTATATGTAGGGTCAATATGCCTACCTGAGCCTCGAGATAGCGGCCGCCCTTGGCGCTGAGGGCCTCGACGATGTCGTGCGAGGTGTCGGCGTCGATGGAGGTCATCTCCACGTAGCCCTTCGCCTCCAGCGACGGACAGTGCAGCACGCCGCAGTTGCCGAACACCATCTGCAATTATTTCAATTAATACATATATAATATAGTTAGTGCTTGTAAATGGCGACATGGCTGACCACCTGTCACATTGAGTACTAACTATCTGGTTAACACGTGGGTTCGAGGTGGCCATAGAATTACTACCTTCGCAATTACGGAGATGGACACCGGAACCTCTGACTACCCCGTAAGGGTTAATGGTCGTGAACGTGTACGTTTTTTAATACATATAATATTATAAAAGAAACAAAACATTTATTTAGAACGCAGGGACAGCTTACTAACAACTATAAATTATTTACGAAACAAAACATACATAATAGCAGTTTAGAGAAGCTACCTCTTGCATTAAATAGTAACGGACTCGCCGGAATAGATAAATCTAAACAAACGGTATTATGTCGATCCCTGAAAGCAGGCTGGGACATATAGCTATTGTACTAGCCCCTTGGTTTAAAACTTATTTATTACTAAATCACATGGAACAAGTATAGGTAAGGTTACCTATTATATTATATGAGAGGTAACTCAGATCCAATTCCAGTTTTTTTTTCATTCGGGTGTGCATAACATGAATATTCTAAGAGCTTGCAATATAAAACTAACATATATGAGTAACACGAGAGAGATTCGTCAACTCATTTGCAGTCTCTTATTTCTGCCTATCCCGTAGTGATGTATAGGCGTGAATACATACCTCCTTAGCAGCTTGAGGGTCAGCTACGCAGGAGAAGGTGATGTCCGCCTCCTCGACCACGTCGCATGGGGTCACCGCCACTGTGGCACCCACTTTCTCAAAGTCCTTGCACTGGAAAGAATAGATAAATAGAGATAAGTTTTATGGAATTAGGTTCATAAGTCGAAGAAAGCTATAGGAGTTATTCAAGTCACTTTTAGCACAGCTTTGCTAGTGCACCATTCAATAATAATGAGCTTGTGTACAAAGGCTGTTAAAAACTCTGAAATGGAGTTCTAGACGAGGATAAAATTATAAAAATTCCTACTAAAAAAAACAATAGAAGATTAAATTAAGCCAATTATTATTTATTCTTATGAAACAAAATAATAGTTTGATCATACACAAATAATATACAGCGCCATCTAATTTTGTTCTTCAAGCAACAATATTCCTAGCGGTTCTTAAAGCCACGCACAGATGGCGCCCGCTGTCATTTGCAGGACGAAATAAAAAAATCGATGACACCGCTGCGTGCCAGCTGCCACGCCACACAGTCAACGACCGGGCGGAAGCTCGCTTACGCCATTTTGATAAAAAACCGCACGAGGCGCGCCAGCACACAGGAATGCAACTTTATGACATATTGAATTTCGCACTCCTTGCCATGGCTATGCATTTTTATTTTCAATACTTTTATTGTGTAACGTTAAACACTTAAGTTACATATTAGACATTTTATTGTAAACTTACTATGTACTATTCATTATATCGATTTGAATTCTTTTCAATGTCATTTAGTCGTTAGTGACCGTCACGCATATTTACATTTATTGTGAATTTACACACATTATTGTCTCTATAATTATCTTTCTGATCAAGGAAAGGAAGACAATTTTGAAATATCCATAGCTACTGTATACAAAATATGCTTATAAAATACTTTCCCTTCTTGGAAATACTTCCATCATTATAATTTTGTAATTTCTGCCTAGCAACAAACCATTAGAGCAGGTAAAACTCCCTCAAGTTTAGATAAGCCCACCCCTAATGTAGATAGCAGGGGGTCGCGGCCACAAACAGGTTTACTGAGGAATTTCATGTTCCTTGTTTTGATAAGGCTTTACGGTCCTTCAAGTTTTAAAAGTTTACTAAGTCTGTTCTTCAAGTTCGTACAGCAGTTTAAGTTGTTTAAAATGAAATGATTGGACAAAACAACTTATAAGTGCAGTGCTGAGACAGGTATTATATCTAATATTTAGTGCTGGCGAACCGTTACTCATAAAAAGTTCATCTTACAAAGGGTATATAAATAATTAAGTACACCATGCATAGTCAAACCATTAACCAATTACAAATTGGATCAAAAAGTTCTTATCATCCATAAATATGGTATGTATATGACCTTATTTCCATAACTATATGAATTTTTATTTTGTTTCGGCTAGGGCTAGTTATAATCAATTATTTGTATGTAAACTTGGTTAGTTGTTAGCTTCTGTGCGATAAGGTCCTAGTATGTAGTAACTAGACATAAATATACGTGAAACAGGCAAACTAGTCACAAATTCAGAGTTCACGGAAACGAGTAATGAACTACAAGGGCCACACGTTCAGGTCACGTGCAATAAACAGAGCTTGCGATAAAGCACATTATAAGATTCAACATACATCCGCTTCACAACGATATCCTTTTCAAGGTAGACAGACGCTTAAATGACTACCGACGTATGTATATACTCGTACGTATAGTATATAAATAAGTTATGCTCATTTTAAACCAATTAGACAGTACGAAACTAGTCAAGATGTGACAGACTAAGTAGTATTTAAGATCTATCAATACCTATTATGATATACTAAAATATTTATTTATTTAATTCTGAAATGTACGTCACCCTAACAGGTAACCTTTCGATGACGTACTAATTACAAGGTATAAATAATATAATATTATAATAATAACAAATGTACACACAAACACCTATACCTCGTAGCTCTTCAACTAACAGCCATATACGAATGTTAGATTAAAACTACAACAACAGGCCTAGTTATGACATGCGAGCATACCCATACACAACCACATCTATCCAATGTCTACCAGTTGTTTTTACCTGTACGTAAATAGCGGACAATCAACATCACAAATGTACTCGTATAGGCAGACAAATACCTTTTTATATTTGAAGATAGTATTATCTAAGTACGGACGAACTCAACAGAAATCTTATCTGTCCGCACTCAAACTTATCAACGACTCGAGACTAATTTTGTGTGTCCCAATTTACATGATAGGTGTGCCTTTGTGTTATTTTATAAACCTACAAATACGTATATTCACGCCTCTACCTCCCAACAGAATAGGCAGAGAGTATCGACCTTATTACAAGAAACAACTTAGGTACGTTTATCCTTTCGTGGTAGTCAGATTGTGTGACGAATGTGAAATGTTAAGTCTTTAACCAATTAAAGCCCACGTAATACCATGCCCAGTTTACCCTAAACTACACGTGATGAGACCTATGTTGTTAGGACTTACATTAAAACTTGATTTCCCATGTCATACGAGTATTTACTGAGGAAGTATAATGATGCTACTCGTACCTAATCAAGACCAGATTACAGATAGAGGTCAACTCACTAATGTAAAGCGGTCGTAGTTGCGAAACCTTTTTAGGCCTAATTCAAACTACACATATGTATACGTACGACCATAATCTGTGCAGGGGTGAACATAACTTCGACGCATCGATTCTAATAACGATAGATAGATTACAGCATATTCAATTATTATTACGTATCGATTGCTTGATTAATAAAGAATTTGAACAATCACCCTTTAGTTCATTTATCCTTTACACAAGTAAAGAAGATAAATAGCGAGTTCCATTCAATTCAAGTCATAAAAGTAAAACTGATAATGTGAATGAATGATACTCGATAGGAGTGTTATGTACATACTAACCCATATATAATTTATTACATAATAAAGCTTGTTATTTACAGATAAGAAGCGTAAGTATGCAAATCACGGACGGGTTCAAAACTACATAAAATGTTTAATTAAGAGCATCCTACACTTCCGAACACAAATAAGTGATCTACATACCTACATAGAGACACAAATATTTTTGTCAAATACGAAAACCTTACCCAGTTTTATTAATATAGACTGAGAATTAATTCTGTCAAATGAAAATGATTCGTATAACGTTGACAATAAGGATAACATCAAGGTTGAATTCCTAGTCATTCATAACGTATGACATTTGGCCGTCAGCCACGGGAGAAAGCTCCAATATTAATTCGGCGGCACTTTGGCTTGAATCTGATTATGACTTATGCGATACGACTTGGCCCAGTACATTTATAGAGTGGTCCAACATAGCTGCAATGCCGAATGGCCTCTCAAGCTTGTATCCTGACAATAGATAGTCGTGTTAATGTGTTCTGCGTCCTGTACGAGTAATAGAACCATATGTTTCTCTGCTTAGAATCAATTTAGGGTATTTACTATCATCTTAATCGTAGCTTTTTTATTGATAATGCTGGAAACTTTTGAATTCCTGAAATATCAGTACTTCTCTGCAAATCAAATGACAAAACTCAATTGTATTTTTCAATGTTCTGTCTACTTATGTTGTACAATTATTAAATAATAAAGGACGGAGCTACGATTCCCAATATGATATAAACTGAACGGAAAACTCAGTCCCTGAGGTAATCTCAAATTAGAATTCTGTATATCTACGAAACAATTATGGACATTCAAAAGTGCTGTTCGTAATACAAACGAGCGCAGCGTGCGGTCGGGCACAGAAATACTCACAATCCACGCAGATGACAGTGGCCTATTAATAAGCATCGCGAGTAATGGCCACTCGGAATAGACCGCGCTCCCCGGTTAAATATAAATCGATAAGGTTATCTAACGTGTTAACAAATATGCAGTCCTTGATGTTAATAAAAATAAAATTTTGAAATAGAATTCGAACTGCTATAAAATTTTCATCTGAGACATAAATAGAATGGTGGCTAAGAGAAAAATAGAATGATGTAAGTGATCTATGGATAAATAGAGTCTGATGGGAGACAATTTACTACCCTGTTACCGAAATACCATATTAATGCACTTACAGATAGATGGTCTGTCTATTCAACTATCTGTAAAAACCACACATTTGTAAGTAACTATTATATTATTCTAAAGATTTTGAAATACCCTTACACGCAGTAGGGATATAACGCTTACTAAAACGAACTTACATAAATACTATTACTACCGTAAAATCTGTCTATTTAACCTGTTAGCACTAACAGTACAATTTTATCCATACACATACACAATAGCAATCGTGTAGCGCTCATATTTACCGTTCCGCCTTCTGAATAAATTAGCCGACAACAGTTCAAGGCTTGAATTGTATCAACCTACATCTTATACGACTAAGTTGAAAAAACCGTATTGGCACCGAGCCGAAGACAAGTTGATTCATAGTCTAAAACAGACACCTATTCTGAAAACTAAAAAGAAGTGCCGATTTTTACGACCGAACTGCTTGTTACAGGAAACCTTTGATCTAGTACATACTAGCAATTGCAATCTACAGACTTTTATCGATTCTGCGAAAGTAATTCCAAACACACTCTAACGATCCTAATCCCGGTTAAAGTTACTAAAACGAAATGAACCAGTACACTATAGTACAGTTTAATCACATTTAGCGTATAGTTGTTATCTAAAATGACAAGCTTAGGAAAATATGGGTAATAGTAGCAAATCTGCCGTCCATTAATACTTAAAACAATCGACTGCATTTTAACAATGTCCTAGACCAGTATGACATTACGAAGATGCCTGCCTTGACAACTACATTTTTTAATTAGAACAGGAATCACGACATATTTTTTCATCTCTAATTGTTCGCAAGAGTACCTTATTACTTACTATCACTTTACGTTAAGTAACGTTAGTCGCATATAATGTACATTTAAATCCCAATTTAAATCGCAACTATAGCCGGACAACTCTGTGTCTTCTAAAAAGGTTTATCTATTCACCTCATTATATACATATGAGATCGTCCTTGCAAGGACGTGAAGTTGTACATTTGTATATCGTATGAAATGAATACCTTCGAGAACAAAACAAACAGTCTAACCATTAGAGCTACTTTTCTCAGGCAGTGTGTAATTAAGAAGCGACTAGGCGGAGACTTTTCCTCTCGCACCTAATAATAGGCCGTATCTAGGTGGACACGTGCATGGCACAGATCAGATGTCTGTTAGGTAAATGGGCCAAGAACGTCGAACGTTAAGTATAGTGTTCGTAAAAGATCAATATTTGCTGGTGACTTATGAATTAATAAATTAAAGTATGGAATACGACAATGCAATGGCTAATCTCGTAAACCTGTATCACTAACATAAGGACTAAAGCGGTCAAATCATAGCGGCTATAAACGATTTAGTAATACTCGTAGTACAAATACACATTACGTATTCGGGACTACTAAGAACATTTGAAACTTCACAAGCAAAAATATGCTATAATTAATCAAAATTTAATCTAACTATATACTTATCAAGGCAACGGAGAATTTATATCCTACACCCTCCATATGAATCACAACCTTTGTCCCTTAAGAGGAGTAAAGACTAGAGGCATCATAGACCCACTAAATCCAGTATAATCTTATCTCGGACGTTTCTGAACGACATTGTTTGCGCGAGAGCTGAAAGGCGGTCCCACTGTGTCAATAACATCACATGGTCATCCATCAAACGGCAACATGATGTATTATTACGCTATAAAAATTCTTTCAGACAGAAACTCATTAATGTGTTCAATAAACGCATGCATATGTATCTGTTTTAAGTGTAAAGACATTAATAAATTAACATTATCATTGAAATGTGACATAAGGCTATCACAATGACTTTTCAGATAAAACCCTATGTAAATGAACCTACTGAATGCTCTCAAGTGTCAGGTTTGATCTCCGAGAGCATCTATATTGTAAAAGCAGTATCACGATTTCTAGACTTAGTTATACGAGTTAAGAGTATAGAATTTTATATGAATCGTTATCTTTTGAATATCACAAAGGGTACTATTCTACAAATGGCTTAGGTATTTCTATCTATCACACTTACACGAGAAGCTGGCATCGATACAGTATGTGTGTGTATCAACCAACAATGTAACACTCGGAATCTGCATACAACATAACATTGTAAACGGAGCATAATTAAACATCAATTTCATGCATCCACCCAACGCGATTGTATTCCTAATTCGAAACACAATTAAAACAATAGTCTGCAGTATCAATACTAAGTATTTGTATTGTTTAGATGTATGCAGACGCTAGACTAAGTTTATTGAATGATTCTGATGTGATATTTAAGGGTGCAGTTCATGCTCATTTAAATCAGTGGAGATAAATAGGATTTAAAGACCGAATTCAATAATTCATAACTACATGTAAACTATATAATTCTCACCAACACAGAGCACCTAATGTAATATTACTGATAATGAACGAATTAAGGGAAAAAATGTGTAATATGAAGTTAAAAAGAATACATTATTAGCCACTGAAAATTCTGTACAACTCCTCAAGGAAACTGTAGTAAATATTGTAGAGAAAAAGCACTTCAAAACAAACATTGAGAAAAGATCGTGCCAGTGTCGGAGTAATTAAAAAAAGTGTGTTTGAGGAAATTGCCTCTCTTTATGGGTAATTACGTTAGAATAAAAATGTGTTCGTGTCAACGTTTGCCACACTACGCTTATTTATCGCAAAACGTGCAAACTTTGTCCAACTTCGCAGCAAGTTATCAGCCAAATCGTGTTTTCGTGATTTAAGTAAGGAAACACTGCATTGCAGATAGCCTGGTGTTTGTACTACTCTTTATTTTGTGCGGACTTTAATTAATACCCTGCATTTATTTCGCGAACGTTTGTTTACATTTCAACGGTGGGGGAAAACACATTTGATGCTGCCTATCTGGTATACAATCCGTAGTCAATATATCTTCGTAATTGACTTAATAAAGTCTATTATTATCTCTGTTATATTGATAAACTTTAGTATAAATATGCGTATTATGTGCTAACACGTCAATAACATATTAAAACAGAATGAAGTTATAAATATAAAGGTTATAACTAAACAATGATACACCGATCAGCCCATTCAATGTGACATTGAAATAACTAAGTAAACAACTGAGTTATAGCAGACATGTATGAACAATAACTTATCAGCACTTGGGTATTTGCAAACCCTTTTATGACCGTTTCCACGTGGAGACCTTAGGTTCACTTCCAGCCCGATTCTGGCCTCTCCTTTCGCTCTACAGACAGTCATAGACCGCAACTCACATCATTCACACATTCTGTGGTTATTGCTACTTCTACTTTACTTGTACAATGTACTGATATTTTACTTACACACCACTAACCCAACGAAGATTACAGTTCCTTTTATTATGAAATCCTTGCAAATTTTACGTAATTCTAACGATATCCTTTTTCAGTATTTGACCAATTTGAGTGTCTCAGGAATATATGTATGACGTTCATGCATACAACCGATTTATATGTATGTTGTGTAATTAGTACAAACTAATCTGGCCTAACATAACATTACAAGCTCGTTAAAGGACTGTTTAAGACGGTTAATGATAACAATGACGTCACTTAGAGTAAAAGACAGTGTGGATTGGGCAAGTGGTGTCTTCATGGATGTTCGTAAGGCAACGCTCTACAACTCTGACCTGGTTAGCTACTCGCAATCGACTCATTAGAGCGCGCTCAGTCTTTGTCTATGCTCATCAATTCGAAACAAGCTGTATAATAAGATTGTGTTAAGAGTTAAAACCTTAACCTTATTAGTAATTTTTATTAATTTGTTGAATAATGAATTTTACCGAGCATAATTAGGATTTTATCCTTTTTCCTTTGTTTTAGTTTCGATATGATATGGAAAGCAACTATATGATAAAAAGAAAAGTTTTAGTTCATATAGATTCCTGTGCTTGAATCTGGTGTAGACATTTGAGTATAAAATCTTCAAGTAAACTATTGGAACACATACAACACAGCTTTTCTTCACCGTGACTTTGATCACACATTTAGCACCGAAAATGTGTGCCAACGGCGTCCAGTCACCCACACAGAAGCATCCCTTCGCATTCCTCAGATGCATAAAGCCAAACAAACCCATTGTTTGGAGATTCCGCAAACGAATCACCAGACATACCAAACATCATTTCTGTACACAAATACGTTCAACATTCACTTATATTCAATAAAATAAACTGAACGAAAACAACAAACAATAATTTTATTCATTCATTCATTCAGTATTAGTGAAAGAAGATGAAGTCAAGAATCTCCCACGTCACATGGTACTAACTTTCTGGTTAAAGGTTGACTTTAAATGGCCAAATCGCGTGATACAAGCCGTCCACTAAGCCGAAAGGGATAATCGCCTTTTCATTCATTTACATTAAAAATACAGATGAATGAACAAATGTATAAATCCGGAAAACTTGTACTCGAATTTAGAACATTCTCAAAGATCTGTACTTTTCACTCTAACCAAATAGCATGTCAACACATTACGCTTTCAGCCAAATTAAATCGAGTCAAGTCAGTAATTGTACAAGACCACTAATACACAAGTAGGTCGCTTTGAATTCGCGTCGCCAATACCAGACAGCTACAAATGCTTTGCTAATATACATGTCGCGTTTCAGTCATAACATCTGTTGTACAAGCCGCACTAATGAAGCTGCATGTATTAATTCGCAAATATGTACAGACGTGAGCTCTATGTTCTTACTGTTTAGTTTACATATGCGTATCTGTAAATATCCCCAGTACTCTAAATTATATTATAAAATCTATCACATATTTATATGTATTTGTAACAATTCTTATGTAATAAATGACTTGAATGATAACTAACATGATAGATAAAAGATGTTTATTAAATTAATGTAAGTATGCTTATACACAATGATATTATAAACGACAGATAATAGTCAATATCTGTAAACGACGATGGATTCAACACTTTATCACGAGTTCGCCGAGCGTCTGATAACTCACGAACGCAGTGACAACGATGGTCACTTAATCATCAGTCTACCCAGAAAGATTTAACAGCCATGATACCTATATAACTGAAGTCCCTGTCATGTAAAGCTGGCATAAAGGCAGGTTGGCATTTGCGTAAGCAGACACCATTCTAAGTACATTGCCTCTGTTAAAAATGTCACGAACGGCGCTTTGTACGGGGAGCACCTGGATTCTTCGTCCCTATTCATCTTTATTAATACAGTCAACTGTCTCTTTCACCCACGTCATGTCACAGGTGAATACCATACTTGTTTTGGTCATGGACCAACGAACCCATTTTGCGAAATTGGTGTTCATGTACCCACGTATTTAGATCTGACACAAAAGAACTGTACTCTTCATGCATTTTTACCAAAGAACTTTTCATACCATATCTTATCAATATATATTTAACCATATCTTATCAATATATACGCTCTATGGTTTATTAGTTAATGACTGCCATGTGAAGATGAAACATAAAGTATTTGTGCCTGTATCTGAACAGTTAAATAAACGAAACGATGATCCGTTTCACTTTCGTTCGCCATTCCATTCCATTAGCATTGCTATGGCGGTATGCTCACACTAAGTGAAAGTGGTATGGCACAGTTACTCCAATTCTCTATTGTTATTGAGATGAAATAAACAATCACTCGTATATAGACATCTATAGTTGGAGTATATGAGATTAACAATTGTCTCGGTACACCTTTGTTTCACTTTAGAAAGGTTATCCTTACGTTATGGATTTTATATTGGAATAAAGTGATATTAACACTTCCTCTACACTATTATTGAATTATAATTAAATATCTATTGTGCATGCTATAGATAATTACAAATTAATTTACATATACTATGCTACCATTAGAGCCGTTTTGCAAAAAAAAACCTAGTAAATAGTAGGTAATAGGTTTATTAATAAAAGCACTAAAAGACTTCTTTATAAACATTCTGCACGTCGCAATAGTCTACGACATTTAGAATTTTGGGCTGTCAAATGCGCTTACGAGTGTAATTGATTAAAAACCAGCGGCGCTGCATTACGTAAGAATGACGCACAAATAGCTTCATTTGTTTTGCAATAGAGTATTGCGAATTATGCTCTACAATTCGTACTTTGGAATAAACGTTTTAGAGGAGTTTTAATAGTTATACAGATCATATTAGAAACAAGATATACTGGCAAACTACTTTCGCTTTATTGACTAAGATAATCTTAATACACCCCTTTTTTAGTATGTATGTCTATGTAGCGAACAAACAAACATAAAAAATTAAGTAGTTACTAAGTCGTCGCAACAACAATTGACGGTTGTTGTTAGAAAAAATAATGACAGGTTGAAAATCTAAAAATTGTACTGAACTACTTAACTGATGGATGGTAACAAACAAGTAAAGAACTGGTGAAATAGTGCTTGTGTTTTATTTGGGAGTCTTCCCAATACCCGCAACTACATCTATGTAAAATAAATTGAATCAGCGTATGCATATGTATAATTATTCCCTAGTCTTTAATTTACACTACTATTGATTATAAATAAACAATTGACTGTATAATAAATTAATGCACTCGCTAGCCCATTACTTAATAGACCGTCGCGCTGTAGTGAATAAATTCGTGCTAAACATCACTTAAGTGTATATCGTAATTGGAATTCCGACGGCTATTGTTAATTACATTTGGTAAAATCGAAAAACAAATTATCGCTCAAGGTCATATGCAGGGTTATCGGCGTAGGAAAGTCACATATATTTCGCGACTTATCGATTTCAAATGTTGGAGGTGATCATGAAAAAGTTCGCATAGCGATTGACTATAAAATAGAAGAACCATGAGAATTGTTTTAATCATGATTACTAATCACCGATTTTTAACGGATTTATGTTTTATACTATTTTTAAAATACAAATCTTGTATTATACTTATTTTGATGTATAACAGGAGACGTGTAAACTTTTATTATAATACATTTTAACAATGAAATCTTTACAATAAAATAACTAAATATTTATTTTAGATGTATTATATTATATGTGTATATTATACTATAGTGTATTTGCAAACTTGGATATGACTTCAATATTTAATCAATACATTTATTTCTGCGAGACAACCCTAATTTTCATTAGACGAGTTCATTTGCGAACGAACAAATTAATTTCTTCGTCGGTATTCTGACAAGCGTCAATAAATACATTTACTGAAAGAACAAGTAATAAAAATGACTACCCTCTTTAAAGGCCAGTTTTATCACCGAGTTGTAAAAGAAACCTACACATTCGTATAATGAAATCATTCATTTTATCGCTCAATAATGTTTTAGAGAGTTACTGACATTTCTTTAATCTAGTTTTATATCTATTTCCTGTAATAGAGGACTAATTTAAAATTACATACATAGGTAAAATTAATCACATCCTGTATTCCCTTTCGGCATTGGCAGAACTTTTTAGACAATATAACCTTAGTAAAATTTTAGTTCTAGTATCGGGGTTATGATTACATTAACATAGAACATTGGTAGAAGGTTGTTACTCAGTTTTTGACAGCTATAATTAGCCGACATCATAAATAAACGTACGAAATGTCTATCATTAAATGACCTAGTTACGTTCTTCTATGTGACATTAGCCTGGGATTTAAGAGAACAAACGAAGGGGTTGCCTAGCAACAGAACCCAAGGACGAAGCCTTGAAAGTGACGCTGAAGGCAACTGTTAAACAAGTGAAGCACGGGGCATTGCGATCAAACAACTCTGTTGCCAAGGGCGACCACACGTGACCTGAACTTTGACTTTCATATTCTCCGAAGTATCACTCGACTAACCTCAAGGGAATGAACAATGTCCAATACTCGTGTTTACTTAGAATCTAATAAAACAAATTCAATACAAGTCAAAGTGGTACTTTGTATTGACACGTGACTTCACAATCAGAAATCACGATTACTATATTATTATAGCTGGTGAGAAGTGATTAAAGATTATCCTTAGGTATAGTATCTCACAAGATAGCTAATAACTGGTAGTTGCATTAAAAAAGTTACAGTCAATTACAATAAAAAAGGGAACTGCTTTTCTGTTACTTATAATTGTTGATAAATAGAAGTTATACATCATGCAAATTAACAATTCTAGTTACTAAAACCTTATGTTCTTAATTCTTTTGATTAAATTACTCAAATATATATTAAATAACATTATTTTCAGTTTATTTTTATTTATTAATCTTGTTTAAGCCAACAATCATTTCACTAAGACCGTCTTCAAGATTACAGAACTCGCCAAATCCTTGACAACACACGCACAATCCCTCACGTTTCGTTTACCCCAATAACCCAAATTCTTTATTGTCTTTTTGTGCCATGTAAGCAAGGAAGCGTTGCGTTCCGGTGAGCAGGATTATCGATCTGACAACGGCCCTGGCCGTGAACCCGCGCCCCTCCCGCTACGATCAGCTGAACTTGTAAATGTCATTGCTAGGTCTTATATTTACATAGATATATAAGTCTGTAATAATTGTAAGGGGTGGATAGAATAGAGGTAGAGAGATTTAGCATCATAAACACCTATATAGTCCTTTCATACGATAAGTAATTAAATTTTATTTAATTTCCATGAAATGGCATGATGTCTTGTGTCGTTGCAAATAGATTTAATACACACTGACACATTATACCAATCAATTTTTCATAAATTTTTCCCTCGCTCTGATTTTGTTCCGTATTTTTACCAACCTTTTTCAATATATTTGCTCATCATACATCTATTTAGGCCTAACAAGACGTATATAATACTATCCAGTTCACAATTAACATAAAATTTGAAGTGAAAATGGAAAAATTCTGGTTTTATTTTCGCGACAGGTTACCAATTCATCGCCCATTAACAATCATAATTGCTGCTCCAAGGCCGATCATAACGCCAGCTGGTTTCGCAGACAAGTTCCAAACTAGATTTGGCCATACGTGTTTAACAAACAATCAAAATTAGAACTTGTTTCAATATAGCAGATTATTTGCTTTCCATTTATATGAGGAGGTAAATACTAACTAACGTGTAGGCAAACATATGAACGAAAACAATATAATATTGTTATCTGAATTCGGGTTATTGTTTCATGAATTGTAATTGTTTACTTTGCTTATGATGTTATACGATTTTAATTAGAGGCCCATATTATTACGTTGTACGTCTAATCTTTATTGTGTGGCAAACAAGATCGTTTTAAACGTCACGTTTTATTGAAACATATTATACTTTTAGATATGAGGTTCGCAATGTATATTTTACATCATATTTTATTACAACATGCATTACTATTATGTCTCTCTTGTTCATCTTTGCAATGTTACATAATGAACACTCAACGGAATAGATCTAGAAGGCTTCAGATGTCACCGTAAACAGCCCCTAACTATTGCCTATTTCGAGAAATAGGCAGGTGTCCCCTAGATGGTAAGGGATTAAACCAACAATAATTATGTCCTGAATCTAAACTAGGAGATATTACAGTACATACATACATACATACGCCTGATTCCCTGTAGAGGGATAGACGGAGATCACGGATCCCGATTTGACCCGATCCTGACAGACCTCTTTCGCTTCATTGACACTCATCTACATTCTCATACAAACTCGGCGATATAATAGATTAAGAATACCGTATAAAACACATAACATAAGAACGTATAAATCAACGGTACATTTCTCTTAAGACATGTCCCCTAGACTTGGGTTGCCAGAGCAATAAACAATTCAATTGGAACTGTCAAAACCAATTGGACGCAGCTACGAAATGCTTCGTATTTCAATATACTTCGCTTCACTAGACGACCAGTCAGCTAGATCACTGTACCGTTTCAAAGAGATAACAATATTTAGGATACAATGATTGATTGGATGATTTGAATACATGATAAACGTATGTAAAAATAGATATAAGAGGCTAGGGTATTCGTTACAATTCGTTCTGGGTGTGCCTACGTATTTGGTTTGGAGAAAATCGATTTTTTATTTAGTTTTAAAACGACCCAATTCTTACGTTTGATTTGATGGAACATATGAGTTCAATAAATGGAAAATACACACTCATCTCCTTAGCCAAGACCATATATAAAAGCTTAACTAATTAGTCCTAAGAACCTTTGGTCACGGTTACAGTGTATATGTAACATCGTCGAAGTTAAACCGAAGAGACTCAGACTAAGTCATAAATTTAATGGCTAGCAAAAACCTGTGTCCTTGATCAGAATTATTTGATTTGCAACACGCCCACATGGCTGTAGGCACGTGTAGGCGTAGCATTACACTTGACGCCACTTACTTTTAATGGTGACTTATAACTTGGACCCAATCGGACGTATCTAAATCTTTAAACGAGTACATATGAATAACAGCTGCTATCTTATGCGCGGTACAGTTTGCGAGTATATGTCCGACATTGTATAGTAAGTTGTACATTGTCACATCTAACCCACTTTTCACCAGATATTGAAATAATAATATTCCATCCGATTGCGGATCTTAAATCTTCCACTAAATTACGGATAGTAATTATCATTTCCTTCATTTAATTTTAGTACTAATTGTTATTGCTTTTGTCCAAATAAAGCGATTACGATAATAACTAGATTACGAGAAACAAACAAAACGTCTGGCCAACATTAGAGCGCTTATTGCATCAGAGACTTGGTGCAAACAAGCAACCGGATTAGTGAGGACACTGCAATCCGAAGAAGTCTTACACTAGTGTCTATTTCCAAGGCCAAGACTGGCTCACGTGACTCGAGTAAGCGCCACTTGTCACCGGGCACCAAAGCTAATTCAAGAGTCTACTTATTCGATGGTTCTAACAACGTTAATTGGAGGAATTATCGATTTATAGGGAATGTATTTTCTAATCAACATTTCATGGTCATTAATTGTGTTAATTGTAATAAAAAGACTAACATATTAAGTATTCAAATACCATTTTCGTGGTATTAATAGCCTATAAGAATACATACATACCCTAGGATGGAATTGACGTGTACGAGTATGTATGTAAGAGGCTACAATGATCTCACCAACCACCACAAAGCCCAAGGTTGAACAAATAGCCTTTATGCAACATGATAAGTAGTGACTAAATCTAGAGGAATAGGTTGCCTAAAGGTGTTATCCAATCATTAAACTATCACCATTCATCATTCATTTCTCGTCTTAGATAAATGCCTTAGTAATGCTGTCTGTATCAATTGTGGACCAAATCATTGACCCATGGTCAAACTAATGGCTGGATCAAAGTCTCAAACCCCTAGTTTTTCATCTTAAATTAGCCATAGTAATTGTGTCCAAGTCAATTGTGGACCAAACTATCGACCCATAGTCAAATAAATAGATTTCGCGATTAAATACTAATCAAACAAAGTGTATTGGAAACTCCAAATGGCCTTATCTCGTAGAGGTCAGTCGTCGCAAGCACTGATTGCTCACTTGACGTCACTAATGCTCACCCTGACGTAATATAGTGTTCTTCTGCTTACTACAATCAAAGGATATTTTTATCAGATACACTACTATTAAAAATCATATTACTATTAAACCATTACTATGAAAAACTTAGCAAATGCTTAAATACCATAAGTTCCATGACTTTAAATGGACCATACACGACCACCGTCGATTTAATAGAACTCAGTGAGGATAAGCTATCCCTCTAGATAGGTTATAGTTTATATAATACAACATCCTAGGTAAATCAGAATCTCAATATTATATTATCAATAATATGGCATCTCATCTCAATCTAAGCTATTGACTCGCCTACACAATATTACATGCATAGCCTATAGAAATTGCCGTATAGACCATGATATATTATGCTATGTAGGCTAACGTGACTTAAGGTCATCATCACATCGCCTTTAACATGAGTTCACCTTAATCATTGATTGGAAAAGCAGACGCATCCATCACCTAATTGCTTAAGCGAATAACGATGGCCTGATGTTATCTATGTAATGAAAATTCAATTACTTCTATTCAATGTACTGACATCACTTCACATTATTCTTTAGTAAATCGATATTTAACCATATATTAATTACCCAACATTTATATTGTGTACATAATGATAATCATACTTATTTAAAAATGAAATCAACAGGTCTTTATGCAGGGTATTCCTTAGAAACATATCATGCGATAGTTTTTAAAAATAAGGATTAAATCAGTTTGATTTAGAAACGTGATGAAACAACACGCGACTGTGCTAAACAGTTAACAGGTTTTAAAATAAACGGGACACGTTTTGGACATAAAACTTCGTCTTGTAAATTACGCAATTGACTTTTGACCTTATTTATCAACAACAGTAGAACAGTACACAACTGTTGGAAGGACTCTGAATTAAATTTATAGTCAGCCGTATTTTGTGCCGTATGAGAAAACATGGTTTAATTTTCAAATAGATTTATACTTGCATATATTCCATTAGGTGCTCCTTGGAGAGGACAAAAGCATAATATAGATCTTCTGAGTATTTACGGTTTATTATGATTGGTGGTTTTTGAAGGTGTTATGTAACAATTTAACAGTACCAAAGTTCAAGTTCTCTATTATAAAGGCAGCCATATCGATAGGGCTTAAAATAGTAAAATAATTGTAACATGATATCATAGAAATCGCACACATACATGCAGTTACGAGTACTTGTATGTTTCCATGTATATAAAAATTGCATTGACATTCTTCACTTGACACAGTTTATATATCGTCATAATTATTATCACAACACAACACACTAGCCATTTATTAAACAAATCGTTACATCACAAATACTATCTATGAATAGACTTTACTGAAACTGTATATAGACAATAGAGTGAGAAACTAATGTATGTATCTCATTTTTAATACTTTTTTAATCAACACCAAACTATATGCATATCATAGCTAAGTATTTTGCTCAATGTTCTACGTAAACAGAGTTCAGTGTCCTGCACTTACATCATCACTTAAAATCTTCCATTTGAATACTAATTATTTTTTGTCTAACACTAACGGTTTCTTGAATTTTACACATCAATTATAATCACATTACATATGACTTACGTTTATCACTAGGTATACGGGTAAAACCCCTTATATCGTGTGAACCACAAGACAAACATTCCTGAACATTAAACTTAGTGGTTATTGAAATCTAAACAATAAAATGATTAAAACAATAAAATCCCTTGCCTTCTGAAATGTATACAGTTCTACTAAAACATTAAATTATCATTTTATTATTGATAATTAAATGTTCTATGGATGTAAGAGCGACAAGAGAAATTGGTGAATCTTTCAATGTAGCGATCAAACGTCCCTTTGATCCCATTGGGAAGTAAATACCTGAATATACATATGTATGTAGATATATTATATGAGTAACAGTATTTAGTACCCTGATAAACTCTTTAGTCTTCATCCTAGTCTCTAAGTTTCAGTGTAAATATGAAACACTTTCTCGTTGAGCTCATCGTAGTAAGATGTTCTGAAGGGCGGACCAATTATCGTTAGTATTGTTGACGCCAATGAACATCGAGTTAACATTCATTAACAGCATTATCACCGAACAAAGGAAGTGTGTGGAATATTTTTGGCGATTGTTTCCTTCTACTGCTTAGCATTGAACGGACTTAAAAAGCGATTAGATTTACTCGTATTACCTACATAGTTTTACGACCTACTAAACAAAAATTCTAAAAGATACATATATACAGGCCAATATCTCTAAATCTAAGAAAGTAAGTAGAGGTGATGGAACACATATATCCCCAAATACGGTTCAATATAATTTGATTCAATAATTATGTTTATATAACCAAAATCAGAATTCAAGTAGATAAGTAATAATATTAAAAGATTGTCAACATTCGGAATATTTACAAGGCTTCATTCAACGATTGATAAGGTTTTATCAACTCTGATGACTGATTAGTGAATGTAGGTATTCATTAAAACTGATGACGTGAAGTCACCAAATAAATAATTATTTACGGCTCGTCGTGGCAATAAATTACTTATCGCAATACCGCTCGTGAAGCAAAGCGTAAGAGTACATATATAATATAAGTTTATATTGTACTGTCAAATAGGAATGCATAATATTTGCTTACTGTATCACTGTAGGGTAACTGTTGTGGAGTGTAGGAATGTAAGCAAATTGTCTGTCAGTTAAATAGCTATTGCTACGCTACCCGTGCTATTTAAAGCTTCATCTAGTGGATGTAGACTCAACGGCTTCCGGTATTAAAGAGACTACATTTTGGCTCCAGGCCATAATTATTCATCAAGTTACCGACTCACGTTTCAATCAATGAGCGGGGCTATAATACAAAGTTTTTTTATAAGGAATGCGTTTGATGTTGACTTTCAATAAGTGATTTTATGATCCTTATATTGAATAAAAAGATTTTCATTTCATTTTCATTTCATTTCATTTCGTTGGGTCGAACTTCTCATACAGACATAGATGAAGCCTAAGCTGGAATAAACTTACCGAGATAATGACTGTTCACTCTCTTTATATATTAGGGCCACGTTTCGTTAAGTTAAGCTGTTTGTTACTGATAAATCTACCGCCGAAAATATTTAGCCTATAGAAATTTTCCTATAGATATAGATAAAGGAATTCTCGTAACTTTACAGGTTTGAACTTAGAGGACGGTGAACGACATAGAATCTGTGAAGTAGAATAGTATAATGTTTGATACTATTAATAAGGCAAGCATGGCTCAAACTTACCAGATAAGCTTAACTTCAAAGATCAGAGATTTATTTAAAAACTTTATTATAATTAATAAGTCCAATTTACACCGTTGTAAATTCATATATTTTGTAACTAAAGAAGCCAGATTCTAACTTTAACTCATACATACGAGTACATACAGGTAACAAATGCAAATAAATTCACCGGCCACAAGTGAGTAACGAATACCGTTTGCTCTGAATGAGTCGGCGTCCGGCTATCTCATTTGCATATCGCACGCACCTATTGCCCTGCCTTTCAACTTACAAGACGAATGTACCGATGTAATTGAATAAACAATCACATAAATCAACCCATTTCGAGTTGGGTAGTAACTTGAAGACTTTATATTACTTTTTCATCTATATGTATATGAGATATTAATTACTACCTCTTTGGATCTTCCTACAATATACGATTATGTGGAAGCAAGAGAGTTACTTTGCATTTTTAAATCTATATACGAGGCAACAGCATAAAGGTATAGGCTGTATTAGAATATTGGGTGCTACATCATTGATCTAAGTTACAATTGACTTTTCTTACAATGTGCCTGCAAGCAGTCTGTAAGTTAGTATATTTAAGCCTCGTACGAGAGTATAGCTTTAAGATTGAGCTATATTATAACTGTAGTAGATTAGAGACGTTTGCATGAACGAGTGAAACTGTTTCCATTTGGCTCTGCCATGGCCTCTTTAAGAGTTTCCTTTCGATCTGCCAATTATCCGCTCATTGTTTTCCAACTATAAAAGAGAAACTAGAGGCCGCATTTACTAAGGTTGCTATCAGATATAGTTTATAAATAATGACTTAAAATCGTTATTAATCTAATACAAATTAGGAACATCTCCTTTCTGATGGGCTGGCAAAGTTAACTGCCAAATAAAAGTTTAAATGCTTGCCAATCCTGAGACAATTGTTTCTTCATTAGGATAAGACAGAAAATAATCCCAGAACACAAGCTATGAAGCAGATCACCAAATCAACGAAACAAGCTATTTGTTTATAGTATAAAGGTTATCAGTTACTATTGTATATATGTATACTCAAATTATTAAATAACTTTTATTTCAATAATGGAACATTTGAACCATCAATATTGATAAAATTACAAACCCTACAAGCACAGATGGTTGTTCCAGTCCATTACAGAACAACATAATTGTTTCAAAAGTTACGCCGATAGGGATCACACTATTAGGGATAAATAACAGTGCGCTATAACAACGGTTGTTCCATTATTTTAATTATCAGCTTAGACTTCCTCTCGGTAACGCCGAAGCGGTTCAATTATAAAGCACGCCTTTTAGTGGAAAAGGTCACGAGTGCTTATCTCGCTGATCGATTACTATGCTAAAAATATTGCTAAGCCTACGCTGAACAAACAACCTTTAAGTTAGTACAACCACCTACGGTTAACGGTTTATCTTTTCACTATGCGGGCATATTCTGCATGGATGTGGATTTAATTCGATGTAGCTCAGCTGTTTGGGGCTTGACTCTGTATAGAATTACTACCTGTGCAATTGCGGAGATGGACACCTGAACCTCTGACTACCCCGCAAGGGTTGATGGTCGTGAACGCGTTTGTCTTTTTGGATGTGTAGTAAAGATACTTTGGTTTTCCTGTCATTAACACTCCATATTACACTCATACATACATACTTATAAGAATAGTATAACATTTCCTTTAAGACTGAGTAGCCCATACATTACCAATGTTCATTCATAAATTCTATTTTTGTTATATAAATTTTACAATAGTATAGTACCCGTGCATGTGATAGTCTGAGAAGTAACTAGCGGCCGTTCTTCAATTAAAGGACTAGGCTCAAAATGGAATCTATTGCGAGGTGGGTTAGCAACCTGTCATCTTTGTTTCGTAAGACAGACATCTCAATGTTAATATTCATTCTAAAAAGTAACCTAGGAGATCTATTGCGTCTCCGAGGTTCTGTCCATCCCAAATGGGACTAAAGGAGTTGAATGTATATTTACGTATGTGAATTTACACCGCCCTTTTTGTCTCAACAGACGTCAAATAATAAAAAAAGAATTCAATATATTTTTTACATTTATTTGACATGGATAATCGCGGAGGAGCCTACGCGTGTTATCATCTCGTTACGTCAATAGAATGTTTGCGCGCCTTGAGGAAAAAGGTCAACAGTTCGAACCCGAGACTGTTGCGTTGACCACTCAGACTGCACTAGCTTTGGGACGCGGGTTCACTCGGCGCCATGTAAGTTACAAAGCATCGATTACTAAAAAGGCAACAAATAACAAAAGTATTAAATTATTCATATTTAATCAATTGTATTCCTTATTTGGAGTTCCCCTGGGATGGATTATCTAGGATAGCTATATTTACGTTAATCAGTATTGTACATACAACAAATCTCTAAGAGAATATTAATGTTAATTTTTATCCACTATAGTACTTAATATTCGAATGGTCGCATAATGTTGAGGATTTTAATGGTTGAATAAAGACTACACCAATCTTATTACATGCTAAACAATCCGACTTTATTATCTCGATGTCTGCTGACCCCGTTGAAGAATACAAACGCGTTCAGTGCTTTGTACTAATAAAATATTTATAGGTATAGTGCGCCAACAAAAATTCTTTGTTACATAATGAGTTTTTTCATTATGTTATAGCGAGGCGTGTCACGATGACAAACGAAACGATTTTGGTCATCTATAGATAGGCCGTGTTGCGAGCGGATACTGAACGAACACTTTCGCCAACAGTCGAATCCCTCGCAACGACAGCTGACTAGGCCAACGCAGGAAAGAGACACAAGATGAAGCCGCGCGCTAGAGTGAGAGAGACGCCGCGTTACAGCTCCCTCTAGCGGCCGCCCCGCCCGCGCTTGCCTCAGTCTGCTCGACAACCAGCCTCTGTTGACAACGCTGTCAATTTATCACTAAAATATTCAACTAAAACCGTGGCTACAATATAATATCACCTAAATCCTAACATAGGTTCGCATATCTTCACAAGTGTGTGCTGTGTACCATGAAATTATTAGTGTTTTGCATCGAAATACGTTTGGGATAAAGTTCGTGCGAAGGATTACAAGAATGGCTTCTCGGCACCAACTCTGTGCGTTATAATGTGAAATTATGCACGACGATCGTCAAAATGGACTTTTGATAGGTAAATTCACGTTGCCAGAATGTTTTTCACACCTATTAGAGCATAAATGGTGTAGTGTTCCGCATGACAGTGACTATAACCGTGTGGCAATAGGTCGGTTGTGATAACTTAGGAACGAAGCGTAACATTACTGAGGCTCGATACAAGGTCTTGCTGTTACAAATGAGTTCTATTCAACAAAGAATCCTTTAAATTAGGTCAAACAGCAATTGTGATAGTTTGATGGTTTTCGTACGGATAAAAGTGATTCCTGGTTAATTATAATTGATGGTGATAATCTATGAACACACCTAAAATTAATACACAAAAACTAGCCGTACACCTCACAATTAAAGTGCCGTTTTCTGTTACAAAGATTAAATAACACTTATTCAATAAAGAAATATTATTTTAACATTTATTTTCATATGATCTTTACTGCAAGAGAGTACTAACCTATAAGGAAGACTTAAACAATGTGATTATTCAATTTAATACTGTGTCCCCATGCCGTTTACAATTACTTAAGGTGATTTTGTAACAACATACACTTCAGAACCATTATCTTTGATTATCTAAGGTGTGTATGTTCATTATGGATAAAACCATAATTCATATTCAGCAGCTGTGCTCCATAAGTATGATCAAAATATTAGATAATATACATGATTTCTAAAGAGCAAATAGAATCTTAGGGCATTCATAATACTTAAGTCTTCCTTTATAGTTACTTTTAGAATAAAATTCTAATTCCATAAAACCATTGTCACAAAACTCAGTTGCCAAATTGGCTATATTATACGGGTATTGAGCCTTGTCTGTAGTTATAGCAAAACCTAAAGATTTATATAAGCTTTAGTAAATACCAATTTAACGCACAATATGGCTTTCATTAGCTTTCATTAACTATTGGGTCATTTTATTGTTTCACAATTACCAAGAAATATAAATCTCAAAGCTAATAAACTTTTTTACTTATTATACAACTTTATACAACTTGTGATTTATAATGAACAAAAAACAAATGCAACCAACATGCAGAACCAAACATTAAATTACCAAACAGACACTATTTAGGGAAATATAAGGATTGAGCTATCTGTAATATTGTAAAGTAAATGATTCAAAGCCACATTGATACCTCTTTTCACTTGATAGAATTAATCCTATATGCCTGTTTATTATTTACTCTAAGAATAGTCACATCTCTAAAAGGAAATATCACTAAGAGAAATAAGTAAAGGTAAAAGTGGGAAATTTTAAAGGGCTCAATAAAGTGTGTACTTAAATTATTAGGTGCTGGCCTAGCAATATGTATGTAATTTTTATGATTTTAAACTGAGATGAGATTTGCTCTACATTATGTCATAGATTAGTTTATTCATGTTTTAATTAGAATTGTAACGCTCTGTTAAGATACTTAGTTACCTAACAAGACAATAGGTATAGGATTTGCCAATGAGTGAAAATTTGCATTCTCTATCCATAATTTACATTCTAAATATGAAATATTCTGCTAGCAACACACCTAATTACAACATATAAATTAAAAAAAGCCTGTAGGCCATTTATTATCTGACATGAGTAATTCATCATATAGATAACTTACTAAAAATTATTACCCTGTGTTTACACAATGCTGAAATGTTTATATAAAGTCACTGTTTAGGCATTAGAACGATGCACATGTGTGACTACAGTATTTAACAATTTATATTTAGAAAGTATGAATACAAATCTATTTAAAAATATATGAAGTAATTTATTTTGTGAAAGATAATGGATCACGTCAGTAAATCGCGTAAATACCTTTTCAATATTGACTAAATAAAATAAATAGCACACATACACAAGAATATACGCAATACAGAAAATGTCACGTCCAAGAGAACACATTGCTCGCATACAGAACAATAAGCCTCATTACTAATCGGCATCTTATCGTGAAACCAATACGTAACTAGGTAGCTAATCGTACCCATTGTGTTCAATGAAGCTGATGAACGTATTTTCTTTTGTTCCAGGAAATAATACTATGAGGGTTGTAATATGATGCGAAGGCTGCATTACATATTGGCAGTGGCTTTAGCGTGCGTGGTAGCGACCGACGCCAACACAAGATGTCCGGCCGCGTGCGATTGCAGCAACTCTCGAATCCTATGCAGCTCCAGTGCATTGACTGGAAACACCCTTACAAAATCGGCCCTCGCCAACTCTAGCATATACCTCCGGGAGATAACATGGACGAACTCGTCCATCCAAAGCCTCGATCCAAACCTGTTCAATGCCTTCTTTAACTTGGAACACATAGATTTGAGTAGAAACTCCATAAAAAGGCTAAGGTTCGACCAGTTCTCAAGATTGAGCCTGCTGAGACACCTGAACTTGTCTTGGAACAGTCTCGAGGACATCCAGAGGTACAGCTTCGCAGACCTCTCCAGCTGCGAGGTGGTGGACTTGTCCCACAATGAGCTGCACCTCATCCCGTTCCAACTGTTCGCCTCCATGACGCGGCTGCAGTATTTGGACCTGTCTTACAATAAGATAGCGACCTTCGTAGATTACTATTTTAAACCTAATAGACTTTTAAAAGCGTTGTTCCTAAATAATAATAGCCTAGTCAAAATTACTTCTAACGCTCTAGTCGATCTGAATCATTTGGAAATACTGGATATATCGAGAAATTCTTTGGACTACTTCCCGAGGAATTTCCTAGACAATTGCGCTCATTTACAACTACTTAATGTAAGCTACAACCTATTTCAAAACATATCGAGCGACGCCTTCAAGTATTTGACTCAATTAGACACCATAGACATGAGCGGGAACAACTTGAGGCGCCTGCCATCCACCATGTTCAAGAGCAACGTTAACGTGAAGACGCTCTACCTCGAGAACACTGAACTAACTGTAGTGCAGAATACTAACTTCCTAGGCTTGTACAAACTCGAGAATCTCTACCTGCGGAGAAACAAATATCTACGAGAGATAGAACCGTTCGTATTCCAAGACACGCTCAGTGTCAAGCACTTAGACATCAGTGGGAACTCATTGTCATTCTTACCCTTGTCTTTGAAAATGTTGAACAGATTGGAGGAATTGAGAATATCGAACAACCCGTGGGCGTGCGACTGTAGAATGGCGTGGTTCGCCAATTGGACTGAATCTAGGAAGGACATAATTAAGGGAGACTTAAGTTGCAAATTGACATATCCCGGGGACATGCTGGATATCCTTAAGAACGCCTACTGTCGGCCGCCAACCTTGATCAGCAGCAGCCCTCTGACCTTGTACAGGCTTCAAACGAGCGCCATGTTGGAGTGCAAGTTCGTCGGTAACCCACCGCCCTCCATCACCTGGGTGACGCCCACTCAGACGGTGTACCACTGGAACCCCGACCCGCTGATCCCGGACATATTCCACAAGCACGGCGTGGCCCACGACCATTTGTACCGCTCGATAGACAACTACCATTCTCGAGTGAAAGTGCTGGAGAACGGATCGTTGTACATTGACGACATTCACAGGGAAGACACGGGCAGGTACCTGTGCTTCGCTAGCAATCCGTCAGCGAACCTCACTGCAGAAGTGATCCTAAACATAGACCCGATGACCATGTTTGAGATCAAAATCTACAGTCTGATATGGGGAGGTCTCTGTGCTTTCGCATTTTTGGCCATCACCTTGTTGGTCCAAGCTCTGCGATACATATTCCACAGGTACGTAGTTCTCTAGTCCCTTGAAGTTGTTCTACCTATTTGAGTGTTTGTTATTAACAATAACATTTCTTCTGCAGATTCCGCCTACTCGAAACTTGTTGTAGTTGCTGCACGTGTGTGCACAGAGGGGCGCCGCGTACGAGGCAAATCTACAATATGCTGGACAACATCGAAACATACAAAAAGCAACAGCTTGAAAAACTTAGAGAAAACTATGCTATACAGGTGAGTGATAAAGTAATGATTTATCTTGGTTTTGTATTACATAATTTTAATAACCATTCATAAATGATATCAAATATCTCTTGTAACTTATAACAGGTTTAATGTGACGAAGTTATATAGAGCTCCTTCTAACTACATTACGGACGCGTGTGTATAATTTTGTTTTTATTGTAAGATATACTTGATACTTCATAGTTTAATAATAGCGTCATTAATAATAAAACAGCATATTATAATTCCATATCCACACTAACTAAACAATGATCGTACTCAATGCGTCGATACTTATTTGTATAAAACATAATAATATAGACAGTAGACAGTTGTTGCCTTCTCTTATATGTAGTTTAATTTAATGAATCCACAAGCACATTTGTCCCATGAATAAAGTATGTAGTCTGCGCGAATTATAATAGAGTGATGACAGAGTGTATTGAAGTGTGTCTGGTGTTGTCGCAGGTTCACCGCATCAAAGAGAACTGCACCCAACAAGTGGACTGGATACAGAACAGCTACTCGACGCAGGCCAATCATCTGCGCAATATCAGGGACATCGGCAGCAATCATTTGTCCTCGATGCGCGACCAGTATTGCGATCAGGTATGCTATGATTCTATGACAAAGCCTACGAGATTGGTTTTTATTGTATGCCGTGTCTGCTACATATTATTATGTATTATCTCGAAGATATACGCTCTGCTTGCAACAGCAAGATGTATTCATTCGTTGATAAAGTAGCAATGTTATCATGCACATAATAATAACGTGTAAACCACAAGTGATAAGTTGTAAATCTCATGCTAAGTGCACCTATTTGTTATCTTGTTTTTTTCCTCCATAAAGGGTTATGATAGAATTGTTAGTAAAAACCTAACCGTGTAGTTTATGTTTCAAATATTTCTATTCATTTATGCATTCTTCCATACTATTAAAGCCATTTAAATACAGTGCCGTTCAACCTTATTAATAATTATGATGATATAGAGAATAAAGATATATTTTCTCATGTTGCACAAAATTGCTTCAGATGAAACGCGTGAGGGAGTACTCGACATCGCAACTGAACTGGGTGCGAGAGAACTACGTGTTCCAGAGAAACAAGATCCGCAAGTTCAGCGCGCACCAGATCTTGCGATTGCGCGAGTCCTACAAGTACCAGCAGCAGACGCTCAACAAGGTGCTCGAGAACCTGCCCTCGTTCTACTTCGAGAACTGCAGAAGCGGCAGCTGCGGCCGCAGCGAGTCCATGCCCTTCGGCCCCGAGCACATGGACATGGCCTACATCAAGGACAAGATCAGCAAACTGAGCGAGCTGCCCGTGCCCTCCTTCGACGAGGAGAGCAAGATCTCCATCTACTACACTCCCACTGAGCGCTCGCTCAACTCCCGCCGCAACTCGCCCGTCTTCCCCGAAGGGATCCACATCAACATGATCGAGCGGGGGCCGCCCAAACTGCTGGCCATGATCAAGCCCATACAGTTCTGTCCGCCGGGCGCCGACTCCTGCACGCCACCGTGCTCCCCCGCGTCGGACGAGCCGGGCCCCTCGCGGCTGCCCCCCGTCGCCAAGAAGAGCTACCTGGACCTGGACAGGGAGGTGTGCAAGCCCTCGAGCGAGCCGCTGCTGGGCTGGGAGCGCGAGTGCGAGCGTGGCCTCGGCCGCAAGAGAGGGCTCTGCGCGAGCGCCAGCTCCCCGGAGCTGAGCGGCGCGAGGGCGGACGCGCACGGCAGCAGGGTGCTGCTGGCGGTGGAGGCGCGCGGCGACGGGCACGCGGAGGACACGCGCTTGTAGTACCGGCTTGTGACGCGCGTGTTCAAACTGTACGCGGTGTACGCGCGCGCCTCCGGCCGGCCGGACTTCCTCTAACATATCTTGCCGCGTACCTCGCGCCGCCGCCGCGCCGTACTTCTAAGTAACCTGTGATAGACTAGTTTTGAATTTTGAAATAGCTGAATGATTTTGTATTATTATTTTCTAATTGTAGGGTTAAGTGTAATAATAGATACGAGACCGGTGCACGGGTCCTGATGCGTTAGTTAACTTATTGGTACTTCAACTTAACAGTATAATAATTGTGAAGGTTTAATAATAGTGATCGCTTGTTTATACCCTAGTTCTGAAGTTGATTTTTCTTGTTGTATTCCGTTCCGGTTTAGATGTGTAGGATACTAAATTGTACAATTGGCGAGGCCCTGGCGGGCTGAGTGTCTCTGCCGGCGTGCCCGAACGTTGTTGTAGTGTTATTTGTGAGAATTGGTCTTTTGGTGCGAGTGCGTCCCTTGCTGTTCGGAGTAGCCCTTCCTTCCTCTCAACGATTAACGAAGATGGATTCCAACGACTTCAGGCTGACCGATGTCGGAGTCTTGCACTGACGGTATGCCAAATGCAGCAATTATTATGAATAACGTCTTATTGATATATACAGACTGTTTGTTGAAAGTTTTCTAAATATATATTACTACGTATACATGAGAGTAACTAAACTATCCAAAAAATCATGAAAATAAAATTTATTTTTATCGTATACATTCTTTTATTGCCAGTCTTCAGTTTTACTCATAAAACACTATTTCTACTACTTGACAATTACACGTAACAATCCATGTTATAAAAATTCAAACTTTACACTTTAAATAATAAATTTAACATACAAAAAAGTCTTCTGGGGTAGCTTACAAAAAAAAAGATCAACCCTTAAAATAAAATCCTTAGTCTAGTCTTCATTACCACGAAATCTGAACCGAGATCCGTCCACTTAACGAAATGACATCATATTCTTTATTGAAGCAAATATCTACCAAAAACATACATTGAATATTAATTTACCGAGCCTAGTAGTATTAGAAACATAACATACGCATAACGCCCCTTTTCCTACGGATTTATCCTGATCCTGGCAAACACTTTCGCTATTGAAATATTATATAGATTACCCTATTATGACGTACTATTATTTAGCATTAGTGTTAAATATTTGTGGTTCTATTATGTGTTTATCAAATGTAACAGACTTTTCACTAATGAGTTACCAAAGCATCGTTCGATTAAGACGGTATTGCAAAACGAGTAACTATTTAATTTAATCACAATACCGTTAGCTTTTAATGCGTACATTAGCTTTGTTGACAAAAACATGTAAACATCCACCTACATAGATATATTAATAGTTCTTTCGACTAACTTAGCTGTATTTAGAACATTCATATAGTTTTATACGAGTGTGTGATCTCTCCATTTCTTAAATAAAAATTATTGTTCATTACAAAAAGTTGATATTCGAAATTATACAACCGGAGATGATTGGCTCATCACCCATCACGTTCGGTGATAATTTTATAGGTAATAAGTTTATACAACACCGAAAGGATATTTACAGATCTTATTAGGGAGTTAGCAATAGTTGTGATACGTTTTCTATCAGCTATATGTATTCTTTTATTGTTTAGTTAATTGACCTTTTTGTATAAGACCAGACTTTTTGTTTAAAAGAATATATTGGACTTGTTAATCTTTGATTGACTTTCAGAAGACAAAAAACGCGAAGCAAACATAACGATTGCTATAAAAATAATGATAGTGTATTTCTCAACTGTGTTATACAATGTTATATTACTGATACAATGTTTTAAAAAATATTATAAATGAAACAATTTTAGTAAATTGTGGACAGAAAGGGACCTTATATCTCCCCGGTCAACTAGTAATACTATTGAATGTCATTTATATGTAAAATTGTTTTCAAACAAATAGATTTCATTGTCCCCAAGTCACTTGATCGAATCCTATCACATGTCGGAAAGTAAGGTAGTTAATTATGCAAGTTATGTTTGTCCCAACCTGCACAAGAATATTCAATTAGGTATACTTATACTCTTTACACGAAATTACAGCAGATTTTTAAATACTGTTCTGATTGACACATAAGTAATTGTTATTTGCCGAATGCAATTCAAATATGCTATCACAGTATACGATTTTCTATCTTCGCCATCTAAGATCATAGTGATAAGAAATTAGGTATATCAATGAGCAAATCAAATGTTGACCTATTTCTAGAGTTACAATGACATGAATAAACTATTAACAATCAAATTTATCGTGTATGTAGATGCGATCTTTTATTTCAGATATACTGTAATATGTAAGAATCGTTCAAGGAAGTAGAGGTAAAAAGGTAGAGATCTGTATTTATATAGGAATATTTTGAGTAATTTTGTATCATTTTATTTGTATTTCATCACACTTCCATGTTCCTTTCGTAAATCTACTGTCATTCATCAGCAAATATCCAAACTATCGAAGCATGTGTTTTTCAATCCTAGTCACTACATCTTCCAAACCGCAACCTTCCCTTATCACATTAATTTTAATTCTATCAGTGTGCTGCTGAAATAAAACGGATCTTCGACCAATAACAATATACCACGGGGCATGTTACGTGTAAGAAATAGGGTAACTATTGTAGAATATCATTTTACATATTAAATTCTAGGATCTCAACAAAGTTAAGAGGTAGTCAGAGGTACTGCAATTGCGGAGGTGATGATTCTATGGGTACCTCAAACCCACATGCTAACCAGATAGTCAGCACTCAATGTGTCAGGTGGAAAGATTTCGGAATGGGAAAAATACTTAAATTCCAAGAACAAGAATAAACCTTAACAATCTGATAAAAGCCAAACGAATGCTTTGAATTTAGAATTGCTAGAAAACATTCCTTTTTAATGTTTATTTTAAGGCTTAACAATCCTAACATTAAAAACCCCTCAAAGCAAATATTTGAAATCAGTAAATACTCGTATATCATGTTTCAAAAATCAAAATTAGCGTTTTCATTCACAAGTTCAAAATAACAGAACAAAGTTACTCATTACTTTTTTTAAATTGAAGTTTTAACTTACCTGCAACATTGTTAATATACTAATTTAGTGCATTAAAATTTGTAAAAAGAAAATAAGTTTACAATCAAAAAAACACGAGCTTCATTTGACGAAGCTAAACAAAAAGCATCAAATAAAGTGAACTATTTCCAATCAATGTCAATAGTAATACAATGCATATAAATACCTTAAATGCTACATAAACTGCTAAACGAATAGCTACACTCGCGTTATACTTGTAAAACTTCTGTGAAAACATTTAGAAGTTGCATTCACCGTCACATTTAATGCAAAGTAGTTCATATATTGGAACACATTGAATCCATGTTTCACAATAATAATCAGCACCCAACATGACATGTGATATTCTATGTCACTGGGAGCTGAAAGTTGCCTTTTGCGAAGATCAAGGAGGTTTCCTCTCATTGTACCACACTATAGAATTATGTGATCGAATTTTTAATGTAGATTACATCAAAATTTCCTATGTCACGTGCTCAGACGGGGATTTCACCTGGAATCTACTGATTCTACCGCTAAGTTCTCAACCACTGAGTTTCTCCACTGACTATAGTTCCATATGTCTTTATGATTATGTATATCTATTATGTAAAGCAAGTAAAAGGACCTAATTGAATCACAAAAGAACAATCCCTATATAAATAAATTATCCTATAACAAGTATAAGTAAATATACAAGACCTTTATATCACCCGACAGCCCAGTTGAATAAGCCGTGGTCGCGGTAAGTAACACTAAATCAGGTATAAAAACAATTAGTAAGTATAGTCAATTAGTCATGCAACATACCTTGGCGGCGGTGCGGTTCCACACGATGACCTTGTGGCCGGAGTTAAGGAGGTTCTTCACGATGCCACTGCCCATGATGCCCAGCCCCAGAAACCCGAAGGTCATCTGCGAGGCCTGGATGTTCTTCTCCAGCAGCGTCTCTGACACATTCTCCAGGTCTAACGGCGGCGTCTCCTGGAAATAGCACAAGAGTTTGTGAGCATAAAGGTTGAACGCTGTAAGGTTACGATGAGTGAATGAAATTAACGTACGCGTTCACGACCATTAACCCGTGCTAGTTTAGCTAGTAGCATTAACTCTAGTCAGAGGTTCAGGTGTCCATCTACGCAATTGCGAAGGTAGTAATTCTATGGCCACCTCGAACCCACGTGTTAACCAGATAGTTAGTACTCAATGTGACAGGTGGTCAGCCATGTCGCCATTTACAAGCACTAATTTGACCTGTTCTGGGGACAGGTAGGTTTCCTCACGATGTTTTTCCCTCACCATAGTATTTAATGAAATTACCACACGCAAATGCAGGTGAACACGTATTTTTCAGATTTTCCCGCAAGAGTAAATGTTGTATTTATTTTTCTATTTTTAGACACTCAAGAAGCCTTATATAAAAGTTTACATTTATGTTATTTGTAACTGTTTACGTCGTCCATGCTGGCTGTATCGTTGATTGTCGTATAACACGCATTGTCTAATTAGACGTTTGACTCCCAAATAGGCAATATACTGAAGGGAATATAATATCCCTTATTTGGGGTCGTCAACTAGATAAAGGACATATATTAAACAAACTAGAATTATAATGTTATGGCTTATACCACACTTAGTTACATAAACACATACATTCACGCCTCTACGCCCCCAAGAGGATAGGCAAAGACTATCGATCGCCACCTGGAACAATCCTGACACATCTCCCTTGGTTCTCTCCCATTAACCTTCTCATACATGCTCTTTTATTCTTCACACTGCATAGTTAGTTATAAAGACGGTTCCCGACATATGCTGAGTCTGGGCCCTTTCACGACAGCAATACAGCGCGCCCAACATTTACTGTTATTCGTGTGATGTGTTTGTACCAATTTTTCGTAATGTGTGTTGTATTGTTGTTATTGTGAATAAACGTTTTTCTATTCTATTCAAAGAATAAAATGAATTATGTAGTATATATTGAATATATCTATATGAGTGAAGTGGAAGGGCGGTTACGTAGGGGCCGGCCTAATAAGACATATAACAGTCAGATAGACGCTATATTGAAAAAAGGTGACGTTAGGTGTACCTATAACCGCCGAGAGTGTATGACAAGATGTATGAATGTCAATGAAGCGCAAGCGCAGGATCGGAACAAATGCGGATCCGTGATCTCTGCCTACCCCTCTACAGGGAATCAGACGAGATGTGTATGTATTTATGTAGAACAATGCAGGAAAGGCTTACAGGTCCAAGTATATTAGAGGGGCGGTGCAGCAGGCTAGACTTCTTGGAGAACGAGTGGTTGAGCATCGAAGGCTTGTCCCCAATATCGGAGTCCGTGAAAGAACGGTGCACTGAAGCGGTTTTGCGCTTCTTGGGCGTCGCCGACTTCACGCCTGTAGACGACGACCGTTTCACAGGCTTCACTTTTGGCGTGCTCAAGCGGATCTAGGGGTTGAAATAACGGTATAGTTGTAGTATGAAACAATATACATTATATCTACGTCATATCCCGTTCAAGTATACAGAACCTTGGAAAAATAATAATATTACAATTATATATTCTCATAGGTCACTTATTAACATAAATAATGCGGTTCTTATGTCATATAGAACATTGGTGAAAGGTTGCTAGCTTATCATCCAATAGATGCCATCAACCCCTGGTTCCCTATGCCCATCATACGATGCCGAGATGAACGGCAGGTAGTTAGTTTTTAACGGCTCAAACTACCACGAGACTCACAAAATGAGCTAATGATTTGTAAGCCACTCCAAACGATGCCAAGAAACTAGTGCATCTAATATACGTATGTAGGATAACAACAGACAAGTTGAGGACATTCTTGTGTATGTTACCTTGGGCGTAGAGTTCTTCTTCTTGATCTCGGGGGTGGCTTCCTCAGTCGCTTCCTTCTCCTCCTCCCCGTTGCCCTCCATCACCTCCTTCAGCTTGTCGAACTCCTCCTCCGGGTTGGTCACGTGCCCATCGATGTCTGGGAAGTTCTGGGAAACAAACACTTCAATTAATAATAATAATAAGCTTTATTCATAGAATACATTGACATACACAGACAGGAAATTAAAAAAGAGAAAAGAAGTTTATACCAGTAAGTTATTAAATCTTACATGTGCATGTCATTGCCCAGTGAAATAGACAAACTCTTGAAAGGTAGTCAGAGGTATGAGTGTCTTTTGTATGTATGTTGCTAGCCAATAAATTCCATTAACCTTTAGTAATTATTACTTATTTACTAGTAACGGAAAGTGTGAGGGAGATATGGAACGTAGAGTGTGTGCAGGTAATAAGATTAATGGGCCCATGTATAGTGTTATGGGTAGCCAGTTGGCTTCTCAATCGGCATGGTTAATATTCATAGGTCTTTACTGATTCCAACATTGACTTATGTCAGCGAAAATTAGGTATGGCAAAAGAAGCATGAGAGTAGAATCAATGCCGTCGAAATGCGGTCACTGAGAAGCATGATAGGAGTGACACTGAATGATAGAATTAAAAATAGTGTGATAAGGAAAAGTTGCGGTTTGAAAGAAGATGTAGTGACTAAGATTGAAAAGGGCATGCTTCGATGGTTTGGACATGATACAGATGAATGATAGTATATTGACAAAAAGAATATATGTGAGTAAAGTGGAAGGGCGGTTACGTAGGGGCCGGCCCAGTAAGACATATGACAGTCAGATAGACGCCATAATGAAAAAGGGTGACGTTAAAAGTACCTATAACCGCCGAGTGTGTGTGAAAAGCTGTACGAGTGTCAATGAAGCGAAAGTGGTCTGTCAGGATCGGGACAAATGGGGATCGGGACAAATGATGTGTATATACTCAAACCATAGTCCCTGAGCCGCCTCCTACATCATGCCGGGATTAAAGAAAGCTAGTTAATATAATATTTACATCCAAAAGTAGCAATGCAAATGATAGACGAAAGAAGTGTTAATATGTGCAGTAACCCCACCCGACATTTGTCTTTTCTTTTCTAATATCAATATAATTTCCAACACCCAAGCTAGCTAGCTACTTGCCTAGCTGCCTCGTATACTGAGGCAGCACCTTTCACTGCATCAAAGGTTTTTTTTTACAAAATTTTTCCATGTTTGTGTTTTGTTAATGTAGTGAATAAAGTTTCTTTCTTTCTTTCAATCCACTATTTTTTTCTATTACATATATACATATACATCATGCCTGAATCCCTGTAGAGGGATAGACAGAGATCACGGATCCCCATTTGTCCCGATCCTGATAGACCACTTTCGCTTCATTGACATACATCTTCTCATACACACTCGGCGGTTATAGGTACTCCTAACGTCACCTTTTTTCTATTATCAAAATAATTTCATTCATATACTGCATTTATGACCCCAATACTAAGTCTATATTACTATGGAAGCTACAGAAGTAGTAAACAATATTAAACTGGATTATAGTAAAATAAATTGTATAAATATTACTGCTAGTCTGAGATTTAAATTTAATGCTAACTATATGCCTTTCTCTTCAGCAATTCATTGGATTTGCTCATGAAGACTAGGAGTAAATGACGTATCTTCAGCATTGTGTTGTTATTGTCGTATGATATGGTAACAACCCCTAAACATACCAAACATACGAAAACCATAAAAAGGAGAAGATTGTGAGTAAATAATTGTAAGTACATATTATTTATAACAAAATTTATGTTATAAAGTTGAAGTTAACTATAAACTTATCGAATTCAATAGCTAAAACGTTCTGCTACAATAAACCATAAAAAAATATTGCAACATCTAATATTCATTTAATAAATTCAACATAAAAACTAGCAATACCATACATGTTTATCCTCAAACGAAAGCCTCGTTAAACACACAAATAAATTGCAATTCATCATCAGTTATAATTCGTTACATGGAACTTTGAAAAACACACATTCAGCCCAAGCCAGCACTACACTACAACTATAGTGTTAAAGCGTTGTACAGTCGCCTAGGATACGAGATAACAAGTCCTTATCAACCAGTTACTGATATCTTAATTTGACGTTTCCTAGTTCTTTTAATGAATATGGTTTAGTCAAATAAACAAATCAATTATAGTCGTTGGTAAATGAATAAAACTTATAAATAGTTGCAATAAAAATTAGGAAAAAATGGTATATTTGTTTGTTACAGGAGTTTTTTATTGGTTAGTTAGCCATTCATAGTATCAGGCATGAGTGTTGTTAATTAAACATTTCTGACAGTTATAAAATTTGTTTTAAAGTTTGTATATATTTAACATAGTTTTGTTTAAATTATATATAAATCAACTTCAGATAAAGGTGATAAACTTGTTACCTGAAATATTGCTTAAAGGCTATCAAATGAAATGTAGGCTTTTACAGATTTCAGGACCATGTATTTAGTTGATATCATACTACATTACATTTTAGTTATGGTTTGGTTTTCCATGGTAATTGTACTTTAAAACTCTAATATCTAAATCTCTAATTTTATAGTATATGTAATTTTATCATAAGATATACACTTAGGAGAAACACCCATACACATGCGGGGAAACCACCTACCTCAACATGACTTTGTGAATTGGACTGCACCTGGGATAGGATAGACCAAAATGGAAGAAGCTCCTCAATATGAAATGCTTTGAGATAAATCTTAAATTAATTGTTTGTCTTGTATCTTTGGGAATTTTATTTTATTTAAATACTAGAGTTGTTTAGCTTCTAGAAAGTAACTCAAAAAACTTAGGATAGCAAACTCCATATTTACAAGATGGTCATAAAATTGCTTTGAGGGGAAAGTTGTGCCTCCAAAACAACAGAATCAAGAAGTACAAAATATCATTCTGAGATCAATTTTAATGCACAATACACAACATGGTATTTAAAAAATAACTAAGTAAGTATCATGTTTATTTGGTGTCCCCAGATAAGGATGAAAATAGGCGATTTTTTAAGCAATACAAAAAAGACAGACACCCAATTAACTTACAGCATCAGCTTGCATGAATTGGTGGAAGCAGAAAAGGACAATTAACCAGTAACCAAAGTTCACTAATGCCTTTTAACAAAACCATAATTCAACAATGATACAAAGTAAGTGAAGCGTAGCAATACTCAAATTTTAACTTGGGACCGAGATCCTCACAGAATAATAATAAGTTTAGAATGCAAGGTGTATCCCATGGGAAACATCACAGTATGTTCAATTTCATTATTTTAAATTTTTCGTTTTGATACAAAAAATAATTTATTTCGTGCACAAAATTCTATATGGATGCTATAGCACCTTTAATGCAACATGCAGCTTTGGTACAAAAATTTAATATAAAATTACTTTGTGAATTGGAAGACAGAGAAGCCATGAGGAAAAATCAATCCAAAAAAGTAACAGATTAAAAGAACCCGTTTTTTTGCTTCTCTAACCCGAGTCAGGGCGATATCCAACGGACAAAATTTCTCATAATATTGTAGTTTCAATGGGCACCTATTCATTCTAGGTATCACGGATAGCTCACTGGGTTACTAGACTAGGAGACTAAGTGTCTTCGCAACTTATGAAAAATGGTTTGCTCGAATAGCGCTTAACATCAAGCAAAGTGATCTGATCAATATATAATAAATTTGCAATTGACTAAAGTTAAACCAAATTAGACACTATTGGAAACTGCTTTACTTTATACCTGTTCATTAACACATTCGTCACCATGGTGGGTCAAAATGACCGGCACCACATATACTTTTTTGAACCATGGCGACGAAAGTGTTAATGGTATAAGTTGGGTGCTGACAACATGTAGCAAAACCATTACCACAAATGACAGAAAATAAAAAATATACACATTGCCCTACAGAGGGGTTGCCAGAGATCACAAATCCTATCTGTCCCAATCCTGACATTCCACTATTGCTTCATTGACACTCATAAACCTCTGCATACACACTCTGTGTTTCTTCTAATATCACACTTTATTAATATGCCATCTATCTGACTGTAATAAGTCTCATTGGGCTGGCCCCAACATAATCACGTTTCCACTTCACCCACATATCCCTTTTGTCATTCTTCTATCATTAATCCACATAACATGTCCAAATCCTTGAAGCTTGCCGTTTTCAATCATAGTCACTACATCTTCTTTTAAACTGCTACCTTCCCTTATCACACTATTTTTAATTCAATCATTCAATAAGAAATTTATATGTATATATATATTTTCCATCAAGACTTTTTTAAGTCTATCATTCAATAAGAATAAGATCAGTAGTGTAAGACGTACCCCCTGCTAAATGGACCGATGACATGAAAAAGGTCACTGGTGGTGGTTGGCTGAGGGCCACGAGTGATCGTGTTTTGTGGGTGGCGTACGACCAGCAGTGAACTGACATAGGCTGATTGATTGATTCATAAAATAATGTGTAGATAGATGTCAGGATAGAGCATATAATATCGGGTAGAAAGCACCAAAAAGTAGTTGTATTGTAGTTGTGGCTTACCTCTGGATGCTCAATGTAGTCTTCAATCTGGTTGATGGCCTCTTTAAAGGCAGCCGTTTTGCAAGACTTGATCAGCTGTTCCTTGAAATCATTGTAAGGCTTGATGTTGTGCTCCTCAATCCAGGCACTGTGTACAAAACACAACATTATTAGTAACATGTAACTGTATAATCATTATATTATCTGAGACCTATAAGATTACTATAACTAGTCTGGGTCATAATTAAAATGCTAATTAGCTGCTTTTCTTTATGGTACGTCATAGGAGGAATGGAAGCACATTTTGAACAATATAATGTAGGATCTAGCCAGTTGAGAGACTAGTGATGAAAATGCAAAGCAGACTTTGATCTATATAATGTAGGATCTAGCAGGTAGTGGCTGGTTGAGAGACTAGGGGAGAAAAGACACTATTACACCAATTGAAGTAGCCCCTTGATAAGTTCATTTAAGACTTGTGTTACTACTACTTATATTTAAGAAATATATACTTAATATACATAGAGAAATACAAATATAGTATATATAATCAACAACCAGACTGGAAAGCAGAAGAAAAGCCTAGGTTCTTATCTCCGCCTCCACTGGGGATCGAACCCGGGACCTCAGGATAGTGATAGTGATAGGTGGTTGACCAATCGCCTCACGGAGGGTCTTCAAAATTAATTATTTATTTTGATCACTATCCTGATAGTAATGATATGAAAGATATGACCAAAGAAAATATCTTAAGAGGTTCTGAAAAGGCTTACAAATGAATGCTACATACAACCATTAACTATTGTAGCAAATTATTACACTGAGGGAAAACATTGTGGAAAACTACCTGTTCCTTTGAACACAGTTATGATTTACCACCTATCACATTAGGTACTACTGATCTAGATAGAGGTGACTATAGAACAACTGACTGCAATTGTGGAGACGACATAAAAACCTCTGACTACCTTGCAAGGGACAATGGTAGTGATGTTGGTTTATTAAATCGAGCTCATTTATACCAAAAAGCAATCAAAGCCAGTGCCACATTCTAATCTGGCTGAGAAATGTGTCTGATGCAAAATCAGGTGCATATGGTCTAGGGTCCACCATTAATATCAGCAAAAGTGTCAAATTCCACTTTAAAAATGATGAAATTTTCACTTTTGCTAATCCACTACTAACTTCACACTATTACTGATTTGATATTGAACTGATATTTTGAAAAAAGGATTAGTGGTCTTAGGCTCCTGAGTGTCTACGGATCTTCGATCGAAGAAATATTCCAGGTCATTTTTAGTACCAAATAGGTTCCATGTTGAAAAAGAACTAAGAGGAAGGCTTTAGAGTGTAGCTTATTAATAGGGATTAGGACAAGATTACTCCCCATAAAACACATTAATGGGATGGCATGAACATTTACTTAGTTAAGTATGGATAGGTGACTCTTTTCATTCCTTGGTATAAACTGTATCTACAAGGTTATATATCCTGTCACAGTGTATGTTTTAAGACACTATACATAGTGCCATGGTTGAGCACTTTTAATTCTATGGCTACCTATCCTTCTGAACTAGCTTATTGGACTGGCTATTATAATCATCATCAATTGCAGTTGGTACAACTGGATAATAATACTTACTAATTATTAGTTCCAAAGAAATAGATGCATTGGACGTTCTGAGCCTTCTTAGGCATCTTCAGCTCCGGAGTGGGCACTGACACCTGGAAAAGATCAAACAGGATGGTTAGTCTCACAAAATATATGGGCAAATTTTGTTGTGTGGCTGATAGGATGTACCTGTTTCTTGCAGTTTGTCTGAGAGAGTAGTTTACATATACTCAAGCCTTTACCCCCTAATGGGTTGATCAAAATCGCTAAGACCTATCTCCTTGGTCATAAAAACATTATTAAAATGTGTTTTTTTTATTGTGTTGCGAATGCAATTATATCTATTAGAAAATTTAATGGGGTGATCAAAATAACTCTTTCACTATAGTGATAGGTCTACCTAAGGATGTTCATACTAAAATGTAGCATCCATTTCAAAGAGACTATTCAATTTAGGTCAGATAATTTGGGCAGATAGTAGTTTTGGGAGAACATAGCTAATAAGATGGTCTTATATAACGGTACAGAAAGTAAATCGAAGACAATTTTAACATGACGCTTGGTGTGTTTGCGGTACTAGCTGTCGAGTAAACAAGTTACAAATATAACCAAAAAATGTTTCCCGCCTAAGACTTATTCCTGACTTTCCGTGTAAAATATACTAATTGGTAAACCAATATAACGGCTACTGCTATGTAATACGATTCTTTAGCATAACAATTAATAAAAGAGACTTACCCTGCCGGGCCATGGACTGAAGCCCTTCATTTTCGCCCTGAAACAAATCACCGATGTTTATAAATAAATTTTACAAATAAATGAGCCTAGATAAGTAAAATAAACTTATGAAATTGAAAGCCTACCAAACCAAATCTCCAAGTTTATATTCGATAGACATGATGCACGAGTACTTCTTGCAAAATTCGAAAGCAAACTAAAATAATTGAAAAGAAGCGCAAACCACAGCGACTCGCTCGCGTAAACTGCTTTTTTTTTAATGAGAGTCTGTAACGAACTCTATGAATACCGGCCGTCAAATATCGCTTTCAATTAATATTAGTTAAGGTGTTATACACGTTTGACAAAAACATCCTTAAATATAAGATCGAAGGAACCATCATTTATATAATCAGTACGCCTGTAAATTTATCTGATGTGATGCACCAAATTGTATGACGACTGTTTAGTTTTCAAACAATATGTTAAGTTAACTACCTCTCTCCTTCTCCTTCCAGGCATGATTTAAATACCATTAAATCTTTCGGGTAATAATCTGGACCACCCGAAAGAGATTAAACGACGTGATTATAAAAATGTATGTAAGAACTAATAAATAAAGTTGGGTTTCTGCTAATCAAGCGTTTGTATACATAGTAAAACTCATAAGATACAACTTGTGTCAGTATGAAAAATGTACTTGTATAATAAAATTGTGTTATGTTGTATTTTCACCCAACACTTTTGTAAAGAAAAAACGCCTTTAAAATTACTCATTAGCGATACGTTGATGAGATAACCCACAATAAAATACTTTCTAAACTTACTATAATAATATTTAAAATGATTTGATAGAAAAACGAAACTTCAATGATTTGGACATATTTTTCGGATGCGGATTTACTTTGCGATATATATGTAGAGTACCCGCCACATAAGGTGGCAGTAGCCAAACTTGGAACTAAATTTGACGTTTCCGCCATTGCATGTTATTTTGTATGAAAGGTAAATTTAGTATTACCAGCGTTTGTGTTTTTTGCCCACTCTTTGTAATTTTTATGTTTGTTAAGGGTGATTATAATAAATTGATTTCTGGAGTTTCTTGTTAGTTCTTCTCCAAGGGTCTCCGCTGAACTTCTTCTTCTCAATCGTTACGCTCTTATCAGAGCGGTCGTGGTCTTCATGACGTGGCATCTTGAGCAGCCGAAATGGTTGGTGAACTAACCTCGGTAAAAATATGTAAAGACAATGCTCAGTGCCATGTTTGAATAGTTTTTTTACATACATACATACACATCACGCCTGATTCCCTGTAGAGGGGTAGGCAGAGATCACGGATCCCCATTTGTCCCGATCCTGACAGACCACTTTCGCTTCATTGACATTCATACATTCTCTAATACACTCTCGGCGGTTATAGGTACTCCTAACGTCACCTTTTTTCAATATAGCGTCTATCTGACTGTTACATATATGTCTTATTAGGCCGGCCCCTACGTAACCGCCCTTCCACTTCACTCATATATATTCCTTTTGTCAATATATAGTTTTTTTAATTTGTACTTAGATCATAAAATAACTTTCAAAGAGAGCTTATGATAGGGCCTATTTTGAATAAAAATATTTTGACTTTTGACTTTGGTATATTAATTTGTTTTATTTGAGTTTATAGCTCTGCAACCAAAGATCGTTACAAATGAAACCTCAATATAATGTATCGAGCCGTATGGCACAGTGAGTGCTAGTTTTGGCGTGTTTACTGGCAACACTGGATACGCGACTGTGGCGACGCCTCCAACTGCCCACCTTATGTGGCGGGTACTCTAGAACATAATATTTTTTACCAAAATGTTAAAATAGAGTACCCGCTACATAAGGTGGCAGTAGCCAAACTTGGAACTAAATTTGACGTTTCCGCCATTGCGTGTTATTTTGTATGAAAGGTAAATTTAGTATTACCAGCGTTGTGTTTTTTTGCCCACTCTTTGTAATTTTTATGTTTGTTAAGGGTGATTATAATAAATTGATTTCTGGAGTTTCTTGTTAGTTCTTCTCCACGGGTCTCCGCTGAACTTCTTCTTCTCAATCGTTACGCTCTTATCAGAGCGGTCGTGGTCTTCATGACGTGGCATCTTGAGCAGCCGAAATGGTTGGTGAACTAACCTCGGTAAAAATATGTAAAGACAATGCTCAGTGCCATGTTTGAAATAGTTTTTTTACATACATACATACACATCACGCCTGATTCCCTGTAGAGGGGGTAGGCAGAGATCACGGATCCCCATTTGTCCCGATCCTGACAGACCACTTTCGCTTCATTGACATTCATACATTCTCTAATACACTCTCGGCGGTTATAGGTACTCCTAACGTCACCTTTTTTCAATATAGCGTTTATCTGACTGTTACATATATGTCTTATTAGGCCGGCCCCTACGTAACCGCCCTTCCACTTCACTCATATATATTCCTTTTGTCAATATATAGTTTTTTTAATTTGTACTTAGATCATAAAATAACTTTCAAAGAGAGCTTTGACTTTGGTATATTAATTTGTTTTATTTGAGTTTATAGCTCTGCAACCAAAGATCGTTACAAATGAAACCTCAATATAATGTATCGAGCCGTAATGGCACAGTGAGTGCTAGTTTTGGCGTGTTTACTGGCAACACTGGATTACGCGACTATGGCGACGCCTCCAACTGCCACCTTATGTGGCGGGTACTCTACCTATATTATGACGGTAATGAAGGGACACAACATTCATTAGAAGAACCTATTACCGCCAGGAAGTAGTATCTCAGAGACAAATGAGGATCCGTAATCTCTGCCTATCCGACTGTAGAGAAATGGGCGCGATGTATTAGTAAAAAATATTAAAAACCTATACAAATGACAGTAATCACCAACATTATATTTTTAGTACAAAATATATTGAACAAAATGAATGATATAATATAGCAACCCATGCATATTATTGAAATGAACACAAAACTTAAAAAAATATCCTCTTCAAATTAAATCAAGAATTCAAACAATAACTTTTCCTAATAAAAACACATTAGCGAAACGCACATTACCTCCGATCAAAGATTTTCATGAAAACCTCTATGCTCGTAAAAGGTTGTGCTACCTCATACCTATTAGTTCGTGTTGAACACTTTTCGTTGTCGATGGAATTTCACGCACATAATAATGTCCTTTTGTGACATGGCGGGATCTAATGCAGCCAGTTAGCATTTTATTAAAGTATTATTATTTATGATATTACCATATTACGTCTTGGAGGGCTTGGAATATGCCGATGATCTATGCCTATTGAGCCACACGCGCCCCGACACATGCAAGCCAAATTGGACAACTTACAGTGAGAGGCTTTGGAGTTACCACACGGAAAACCCAGGAAATAAGGTGTGGGGCGACGAGCTCACTACCGTTACTCATCGGCACGGAGGGTGTAGAGAGAGTCCACAAGTTCTTCTACCTCGGTAGTGTAGTGTCCAAGACTGGAGGGGCTGAAGAGGACATCGCTTCAAGGATCGCCATAGACAAATCGACCTTTGCACAGCTCCGTCCTGTATGACAATCGCGGAAATTGAGTAGGAGAGTTAAGCTCAAGATATTCCGGTCCAATGTGAAAACCGTATTGCTGTACGGATGTGAAACATGGAAGGTCACTAAAACCATCTCGCGACAGCTTCAGCCGGGCTATGATGACCAATCGAGCTCGACAGAGCAAAAATCGACAGGAATTGAGTCGATGGCGTTTCCCGAGTCGAAATTGCGATGATGACCCACGATTCGACTCAGCTCGACACAACGGAAGAGGCCGACTCAGCTTTCTCGAGCTATCTGCGCTCAAAGCTGTCAACCAAACGTCAAACATAAAGAAATGCGTCAAACACTGAGGTCAAACAATCGACAACAGACAATTTGAGGTTATAAAAACTTTTGTTTATATGCTCATTCTGAGTATTTTGAGACTATTTAAACCGAAATAAGTTAATACTTAACAGTGCTTTAAGTGTAAATTATTTTGATATAAAGTGTTTTTGATCCACTTAAAGTATCCGTTACCGTTGAGTATATTTGAAAGTTATAATTGTACTAAATATTCGTGGTATAATTGAAGTGTGATACATTTCTTTCTCGTTTCCTAGTTTAATCTACTAAAAATAACTTTACAAAATTTAAATTCAACATACAATTATTTATTATCTTGTCTACCTCAATGGCGACTTATAAAATGAATACTCGGTCTCAAACCATTCGTGAACTGGAAACAAAACTCAGAAACACCCTAAAGTGAACTTCAGGCTACTAAAGACAAGTGTTCTGGACTAATCTCGGAGCACGAGGATAGCGAGAAGGATGTGTTACTTATAGTTGAGAAAAACACTAGGTTAAAGTCAGAATTGGTATTGAAAGATCGTGAGTTAGCAGAGGTGGTGGCGGAACGGGACTATGTGCGCAGTGCTCTGGCTGGTTTCCATCAGTGCTATTTGGAGTATGAAGATGCCATGTTGCAGATCTCACAACTGAAGTTGGCCCTGCGTGAGTCCGAAGAGGTGGTGAGATCCCTTAACACGGAGGTGAAGAGACTACAATCTGCAGAAGCTAACCAGCTGTATCAGCCCCTTGTCATGAAGACCGGCGTCAGTGCTTCTGCCACCCCTATGTCAAGAAATTGTAGGAAAAGATAAAGAAAGTTGCATAAATTAATAGACAAAACTTATCTTTGTGTAGGTAACAAAAAATCTTTTATAAATAATAATATAAACAATAAACTAAAATCAGTTTACATACACCAGAAAATAGCTAGTAGTAGATATAATAATATGAGTGCATCTAAGCTATATGTGCAAAGATAATTTTATGTTTCTTCATAATTTGTTTTTGTAACTGGCACTGGGCAAAAAATCCTGAAAGCCGGAGTTTCTTGTTGGTTCTTCTCCGAGCCAGGGCTTCCAAACCAACGATAGAATTTCAATGCCAAGAGACCAGTGTCAGGCAAATGTTTTGACTTTCAATGAATGTACTGTACTTGTACTTATATTGAATAAAAACATTTGACTTTGACTTTAATAATTCATTATATGTACTGTTAACTTACTTAAATTCTAATTTTTATTAAAATAAGGGTTTTGCAAGCTGATGTTTAACATCAGCAGTTTTCATGTGTTCTCTAACTTTAGGGGAGGCGAGTTATTTATGCTGCGTTTACGTTGATTGTGATTTAATTAAAGTGTGATATTATTTTATTATTATGTGTAAAATTTTAGTTCTTTTATCTAGTGTAATTTAGATTATCTGTGATTTAGGTATTAAAGCTTAAGTTGAATCTTGTGATTTCTAGAAAGTATTGTTTCATGGTGTAATTTATATCTGATGCATGGGAAAAGACTGATTAAAAAGTGTGCTATTATTATAAATATTGTCTTTATTAAATAAGTAGAGTTAAATCACTTATGACCCAGTAGAACTAACATGTCCACCAATCCGGACTTGGCCCCCATAGACGCGAATGGCAATTACGTGAAGCAGGCCCTAACTAAATTCTGCCTTTTTTCTTGCACCTGTGCGTATTGATCTTCTACTAAATCGGCTTCCACTGGTCCTACAGCACCACGAGCTGCATCTGGAGCTACTTGTTCTAGAGGAACCCTGAAAAAAAAAACTGCTTTAGGTAAAACTGCCTGCACTAATACTTTAACTTAGTCATATAAGTTCAGTTTGGTAGATAAGAAATGAGATACAATATCTTTTGGATACTAGAACTTACCCATAGCTCTTCATTATATTATAAATGGTGCAAGCAGCATAAATGATTGATGATGCCTTTTGAGGTGTGTAGTGCAGCACTCGATCGACACCAAGACACCTAAGACTGCCTTTCAGGTAGCCATTGGTGCGCTCAATACCATTGCGCACACGGCAATGCCAATTGTAGCGATAAATTGGTGTATCAGGCTCAGCTCCTCTTATAGGGGTCATCAGCCATGGTTCAAGTGGGTATCCAGCATCACCTGCAAGAATTTTTAGAAAAAAATGAACAAATATGTAAGTATAAATTATAACTTTCGTATTAATGTTTTTTACAAAAGATGATTGGGTGGCAGAGGGCTTAGAAAGATTTAGGGATTAGAATTGAATGGTCTTGACCCAACTGCCTTTGGTATCCTCCGTTTGCAAAGTACCGTTTGCAGCACAACACCTACAAACATTACAATTAAGCATATATAGAGTTTTCATTGACCACCGACATGATGTCGGGCCGATGATGCTAGTGGGTATTCATAGTTTTACGATAATAACCTACTAAATATAGTTTTACATTATATTATCTGTGGTTTTACTAATTTGGATAATAGGGATGAAGAGCTTCAAATTACCTTTATATGGACATGTATGCCATTGTCATTACCAGGGGCTAAGTCTACCTCTAGCCTGGCAATGAGGTAATGCGCCATAGGTTTGGTGATCCTCCACAGGTGCAGGAATTCCGCGTCTGCAACCTCAAATGGGTTGCAAACATCTCGTATTTGACGTCTTTCGAGTCTTGCGCTCCCTTTCAGCATAAATGTAGGTATACGTAAAAGGCAGCACCAGCCCCAGCCATTTTAAATACTATATTAGTCAAATAACAACTGAAGAAATATTTACAAGTAAGAAGCTGAACTTTAAAACTTTTGTAGTTACTTTCCACACATTAGCTATGAATGTATTGTATTGCCAGATATTCCCCGAGAATTCCTATAAATCTTTCTTCAATTCTTACAAATACTATTACAAAAGTATATATTCTTAGTCAGTGGTTAGTAATAAGTACATTTAAGGTATTTTTAGGTATTGCCCTACTTGTATCTTTCGAATATAACCCCACAAAACATCCTTTTTCTTTTCTAAATAAGTAGGATTCCTTCAAGTTTGGCAACATTATACTGTGTCGAGGTCGCCAGCCAAGCCGACTCAGAAAAACAAAAAAAAAGCAAAACTCGAGCAAAATCGACACAGAGCCGCGTAGCCGAGTGTTCATCATACCATTTTTCATACATTTTTCCGTGAGTCGATTTTGAGTCGGGTCACGTGACCAATCGAGAAATGGCTATCATAGCCCCCCCCGACTCAACTCGATACGCGGCGAGAAACAGTCGAGAAAATTGTGTCGAGGTGGTCATCATAGCCCGGCTGAAGCGGGTATCGACATAATACCAGTGCTATAGATTATTTATAGCATCAAATACAATTTTGTCACCATAGAAAAGGCCTTTTCTGCATTTGTGCTTCTTGGAGTTTTTGTTGTGTAAGCTGTTTTTATGCCCGAATAAATTCATTTCTTTGATTTATATTATCATTTCCTATTCTTCTTTTCATCCACTAACTAGTTAAAAAGGTGTCCCTACACCATATTTATACAACATTTTACCCAAAGAGAAATATTAACCATATTAATAGTCCGTTTTATAGGCAATATTATAATTGCCTACCGTGAACATATTATCACCCAATAACTGATGAGGTAATAACTTTGAAGGGCCATTTAATTTATAATAAACAACGGTACGATATAAAGTAGTAAGAACAATGTATAAGATTATGTTGGGTAATAGCCTATAATTTACTTACTAAACAGTATGGTTATGTTACTTATGTTTTGAATGTATGTAATTATAGTTTAATAGTTAATTATTTTAATATGTTATGGCATGCCCGCTAACAGCCATAGAATAACTCAGGTAGTTTGTAAAGAAATAGAAGATGTATAATATATTATAATATGTTACATATTAACTATATTTTTTAATTTGTATATATGTATGTAAAATTAAGGTACTTAAATATCCTTAACTTTCATATAATCACACCTGTAGAGGACTATTTGTAAGAACCTAAGGGGACAGACAGGGAATATCCATCGTCACCTGCAACGATCTCTTACTTAATAACTAGTCCATTAGTAGGCAATATGTTAGTGTCCTTAAAGCCTAAATAAGAAGTTAATATTACTTAATTTAAAACTAGTTCAATTGATTCCTTTTAAACCAACACGCTTCATGACTTAAATCTTATCAGGTAATCAGAGACTTAAATGTAATAAATACATGATTTGATCACGACACGATTATTTCGTTTCATTTCATCAGTGTATCATTTTTGCACACGCTTGTAAAGGAAATCCTTTTACAGAAAAAACTTAACAATCAAAGGTACCGGTCTCCCTACATAAATATCTAGTCCGCTAGGTACCAAACAAGACTGGAGGGTAGTCACGCCGATCTTTATGTTAGTGTCACGAGCGTCGCCTCGCAGGTCCGAAACGTGCCTGCTCTGGAAGCCCCGGGTTCAGATCTTGATGTTGAACAATGTATTCTAGTGTGTTAGCCTGCTTGGACACGTCCGACAATCGGTGAACGACTTTTGTGTGAGGAAAATAAAGTGTAACATGGCTGAAACGTTGGGTAACAAAGGTAATAAGGTATTTATAAAATATACATGACAAGTCCCCGGTCCTTGTAACAAGGTGAATAAATTGCAAGTAATTATAATGCACTCGTCCTACGAAAAGAATATAAAGGCTGTATCCCTATCGTTTGAACTTGCTAAACGATTAACTAATTACCCGTATAATATAGTACGAATAACTGAAAAAAAAAAACTATATTTATATGTTATAAGAAGTGGAATAAACACCTGTGTACATATGATAAATAATAGAAGAGTTATCGGTGCATGCATAATGAATACAAGAAGAATCAATGTAAAAATCGGTCCGATTATCGGTTCTACAAAAAGCCGGACGTGGGCACGCTTATGTAGTGCGCACGATGTTGTATACTCACTTGATTACCTATAGTAAAATCTACCGCAAAACTTGATGGCTTTGTTGTATTGTAAGTACGGACCACCCAGAACACTTTACATATTACATACATGTTTTCTAAGGAACATAGAGTAGTTACTAACATCTCTCATCATCATCATCTCAATAAAGGATTATTTATTATATTATTATTATTGTTAACATCTATGTTTCACTTACACGCAGTTTTCAAAGGTTAAAAGTATTTTTCATCCACGTCAACCAGGTAGAAATGTTATAAGTGACCAAAGAAATATAAAATTGTAATAACTATTATAAAATGAATATACATATATATGTATGAAATTTATATCTACTACTACTTATAATGCCGAATTCTTAAGTACTCTGATTATCTGTCCGTTACCGTTTTTCTAGAGCGACCTAAATTTTTCTTAATTGCATTTTTCTTGTAACCCAGTATTTTTGGGGCATAGAACCCATTAGCTAAGATAAATTTAGATTTCTAGTTATCTTTTAATCTAGGCCCAAGCGGATAATACATCGCAAAATGGTATAGAAGTTAGCAAGGAACTGTATAAAAAGGAACAAAATCGTCATAAAAGCTAAATATTTTCGGAGTTACAACTACAGTATCAACTACATAACTCATACATATGCTACATTCACGTCCTTTAATGCCCTTCTAGTTAGACAGTACCTCATAAATATAATTACCTCTACCTTCCCTAAATCCATTTAATTTACCATACAGATTACACACATTCCTAACACATTTCAATGCATACTTACAAACATACAACATTCAAACACCCGTACATCAACTCAACACAAAACATCACTCGTCTTACAAAATGACAGATAAGTGTTATCTGTCAAACAGCACACAGTTCCGTTCTACGATCTCGCATACCGCGTACATATTTATGAAGAAACGACATACGCACGCTCGAAAGTGACATTATCATTGCCATTGCATCTCTTGGCGATTTCGCCCGCGTCCCGCCGTGTTCCTCGACCGAGTAATTGGTTGAAACCAACACGCCAGTTACGAGTAGTAAGATCTCTTCCGAACTACTTGATGGTTTAGCAAAAGACACGACCATTAACCTCCTTGGTAGTCAGAGGTTCAGGTGTCCATCTCCGCAATTGTGAAGGTAGTAATTCTAAGGGTACGAGTATCTTGACAACACGTGTTGACCAGATATTCAGTGCTCAATGTGACAGGTAGTAAGCTATGTCGCCATTTACAAGCACTAACAATTGATAGTTTAAATATTATAATAATTTGTTTCTGGTTTCTTATTGATTTATTTATTTCTTAACATGCCATACACCTAAAAACTAAGTCGGCTTTTCTGGCTACTTAATGGTAAGAATTAATAATGAGCTGTGATCTTAACGAACTTATTTTAAAGGATATTTCACTATAATGAGAATAACTATTATCCATACTAGCATAAGACAATATATTTCTCTATAATCAGTTAAGTCGTAGGAGGCTACTAAGGGACTTTACCGGTAAAGGGTATCCTAAACTGACCTGTCATCATCATTCCATCATAACAATGGTATTAAAAGATGTAAATATGAATAATTAGGGGCCCAAGTCTACTAATGCGCACACACAGTTCAATATCAGATCAAACCAAAAGTGTCAAATTTCACCATTAAAATTGGCTAAAGTGACAAATTTCGCTTAAAAAATTTCGATATTTCGACCTTTTTTCGACCTTTGTCATCCACTAGGAACTTGACACTATTACTGATCTAATATTAAACTGATATTTTGCAAAAACCATTAGTGGACTAAGGCCCCAGTTATTAACCAATTCCTACACCCAACTGGGGTTCAAGTTACACTAGTTATTAGGCGAGGACTCGTGATTATATGCAGATTCCTGATTCGGACTGACGAGCTCGACTAAAGGTGGACTGATGGAATTTCTACACTCAAGCAGGAAGTTTAAATGCAGTTTGATTGCTTTAGATTATGTGTGCAAGAGTATGTTTGCAGTCCGAAGGGGTTAACATAACTGAAGAGTGTTAGACTTGTGTCGTAGAATATTAAGTAATAGTTAAACGTTATTTATAACTTAAAGAAATTGTAAAAAAGGCACAAACCATTAATTAAATTTAAGATTTAATAAATAACTATCATTCCATCACTTTTAATGACTTTATAATAATTATATAATCATTTGTAATTTATGTAAGAACACAACAACGTCCTTTTTACACTTTTAAGAACCTCAAAGAAGTAATTCCTCCCCAGTTGCATTTAATATACTTATCGTGGAATGTCATTAATTTAAACTAACTAATATGAACATCTTCAAAGAACAAGTTCAAGTGTGAGAAACAATAAAACAGACACTGCAGATCATCCGATAGAGATTTCATTGAAATAGAAACATGATATATCCGGTCTTAATCTTAAAATAAGACCTACTGGTATACTAGTATACTGGTAACAGCGATACACATTGTGAGAAATGTGAATTTAAGACCAGAACGAAAATGAGTTTAAGAGTCTTGGAACCACGTATATCTGAGGATCCACAGTTAGTATTTAAAAATGATAAAGATTGACTTACTACATCTCTTTGGAAACCTTCTATCAGGGGCAAAGTCTATTAAAGCGTTTTATAAAAATCATACTTAAATAGACTCGTGATCGTACTTCAGTAGTAGTTCGATAGTAGTTCAACGTGTAAAGTTATTATTCATTTTGAAATACATTGTAACTACCATTATTTTAACCTTTTTCCACTTATCTAAGGGCCAAGGGAATGAAGTCCTAATACAAAAACACAAACAAAATACCTCAGTTTGAATGTCAACCCATCACGCTTCAGAACTCGTAATATTACCAATTGACCTATATACTACTATTGCGTGTTTACACGAGAGCAGTTGACTATGCTAATTAGTCGCCGACTCTTACTAAACGCAATGAGGATGGATTACATACATACACGCTAACGGGCATTATCTTTGAAGGAGAGGATAGTTATACACGGTTCTGGACAACATTTTGTGCCTTTTTAGGGTAATTTTGGCCTTTATCGTAGCAAATATTGTAAAGATTGTAACTATTAATTTTTATTATTATTAATTAATTAATAATTAAATTTACTATTATTAATTTAACTAAGTAATAATGTCTTAGGTAATAGTTAGTGTTTGTAAATGGCGACATGGCTGACCACCAATCACATTGAGTACTGACTATCTGGTTAACACGTGGGTTCGAGGTTTCCATAGAATTACTACCTTCGCAATTGCGGAGATGGAAACCTGAACCTCTGACTACCCCGCAAGGGTTAATGGTCGTGAATGCGTTTGTTTTGTTTTTTGTTTTGTAATATCTTTATTGAGAGTATTATCTTGATTGCTTATTTGTAAATTTATTTTTATTTAACTAAATTTAGTTTGGAATAAATAAATATCAAGAAATTGAGTACACCGAGCACATAACAAATAAAAATTCAACCTGTTGTATAGCACATAGAACTAGAGAAAAAGATTGAGATATATACATTAGTGAAGTTGGCTATCCAATCGCCTAATCTTACCTAAGACAACCACGGAAAAATGGCAGCTAGTTACAATCCATTCGAATCCCAAACAGCACGAGAGCGGGACAATAAATACGCACTCATTCCATCATACGAAAGGCATTTAATCAGAAGCGTGAATCAGTTTATCAATTGTAGTTCTTTCCCGGTACGTAGGTGTTATTTTTTACGCCTAGCAAAGAAAATTGTGTTAAGAAGTGTGCGTTGAATTACAGAACGGTTGCAAACACGTAATGCAAGTTTTTCTATAGAGTGATATGTGGATATCACTCTATAGTTGTTTATCAGTTGTCGAAATACTAGGTGCTTTATTAGGTATATTCGAACGAAAGGATAACTACGATTACTAATATTCCTAACTTTCTTCCATCTTTGATGTATGGTTCTTCAAAACCATTTCTTTTGTCATCTTTCTTTCACACAAAGAAGTAATTATGTATAGATGTATATCAATCAATAGCTATCATTCTTTAAAAACTATATTACTGAATAAAATGAAGTTAGAGTAACTTTAATTAACATTCCTAAAATAACAAACAAATACTTAGTTAACTTACACCATCAAGAAATAGTTCATTGCAAACCCCTTAACACGAGTCCTAAATTAACTTACCAAGGGGTTAGTTAATTTGGTTCATAGTGTATATTCCTACTATACTAAAGCAACTAAATAATACAGTAAAGCTACAAATTTATTTTCTGGACCATACAAACAACACCCTATCAATCCCACACATGACGTACACTCCCGTATTTGTTTGTGTTCGTCACCCACTATTTTTAAACTTAGACCACTATGACTCACTCGGTGGGCCCGGAAAGTGTGTGTGTGTGTGTATGTGTAATTGTGAGTATGTGTTGTGTGTAAGCACTATTAATGGCTATATCGGTACGTATCCGCTAAAGGATTTTTTATAGTTGCTTTATTTATAAGGTATAAGTTCGGTGTTCGATAAATGTGATTTGTATCCTGGTTTGGCATTTGAATGGATTATAATTAGATGTATTTCTGCTCGATATGACGTAAGAGTGTTTCTAGTTTGTCTAGGGTGATGGTTTAGTACTTTAGCACTAATTTCTAAGAGCGTCTTTAAACCGTTTTGTTTACCCCAAGGTTCTGTTATACCCTTTGTTGATTACAATCTTGATGTTTTTGTATGCAACCAACAGTGCTATTCTGATATGTAAATAGAACCTAAATTATGATTTTAATCCTAATTATCTTAAACAGTAATAGTTAGGCATCTATATAATAACTCGACCTACCTACTACATTGAATAATATAAAATAGTCAAACGCGTTTACGACCATTATCCCTTGCAGGGTAGTCAGAGGTTCAGGTGTCCATCTCCACAATTGCGAAGGTAGTAATTCTACGGGCACCTCGAACCCACGTGTTGACCAGATAGTTAATACTCAATGTGACAGGTGGTCAGCCTGTTCGACGAACAGGTAGGTTTCCTCACGATGTTTTCCCTCACCGTATAATTCGACGCATTTCGTAAATGTGTTTTTATTACGAACATGTACATAAAAATTCATTAAACTTCATTTCCATTGGTACATGCTCAAGCGGGATTTGAACCCTATACCCAGTGATACAGAGCAAAGCCCCAAACAACTGAGCTACGTCGAATTAAATATAGAATAGTAGTTATAGCCAAAAAATCCCAGATTTCCATCCAACGCACACTCATCCTCTGACTACCCCGTACAAGCATCCATTTGTGCCTTAGTCATGTGGTTAGTTATAAATAGACTATGATCAACTACGGGAGCGAGTGTAAATGGGGAGTGATTGAGTTGTCTAACTATAACTGACGCACTGCGCACCGTTAGTCATCACGGGCATTCATGTACTTTTGTACTTATGAGGGTTGGAAGAATGTCGGTGACTTAATATGTCCTTGGTAACTTTTAGTAATATCGGGATTGAGATGGGGCTAATATGGAATATTTGTGACAGGACATAAAACACTCACTCAATCGATATCATTTACATAAATAGATAAATGGATTCTAGTAAACTTTCTTAGGGAAAAATTTCACTTATGTGAAGCTGGACTAGCAACTATAATTATGACAGCCCTATTTTGAAATGACGAAACAATATGTACGAGTACAAGTATCAAGTATCTATGATTTGTCCTGCAATAAAACATGACAGTAACATAGACCATGTATTCTATGTTAAAGAGTAACGTTAGAAGTACCTATAACCACCGAGTGTGTATGAGGAGGTGCATGAATTACAATAACGACAAAGTAGCTAGTCAGTATCGGGACAAATAGGCATCCTATATCTCTGCTTACCCCTCTGTAGGGAAACAGGCCTGATATGTATGTATATGTTTTTATGATCTTCAATAAAGGCATATAACAGTATACCACTATTACCAAAGCCTTGTCGCCATATCGCCCGTTATACGCCTACGGGTGTGCAGACCTTATACATTCGCCGCAGCGCATCGTTAGGAACTACAGTGATATAAATTTCACATGTTATAGGAATGGTCAGTGGATTGGCGAAGGAATGACTACCTATCAAGTAGTTACTGGTTGTATGGTGAAACGTAGATTTGAGTGGCAAAAAGATCTTCATAGAGTCGAAGGTGAGTTATGCCGCTATCTGTCTCTAAAGGTTTCAAAGTCGTAATGCTCGAGTGACAATATGAGATTGATATAGTCAAGAGTGTGTATTTTTATTATACTTACGATATTGCACTGTTGGCATAGTAGTTAAAGTCTACACTGCACTTACCTGTAAAAATAAAAAACTTTGTTAGAAAAAACATTTCTTATTTAAACGATAAGTAGTAAATATTTCGCGATATAGCGTAAATTGAATTTTATCTAGCTGTCTTTCTAAGAGGCTTGTCGTAGGAGACGATTAAGGGATTAAGCATCAATTATGTATAACTAATAGTAATAGGACGGTTGACAGTTAGATAGACGCTATATCGAAAAAGGGTGACGTTAGAACTTATAACCGTCGAGTGTGTATGAGTGTCTATCAAGTGGTTTGTCAGGATCGGAACAGACGGGGATCAGTGATCTCTGCCTAACCCTCTACAGGGAATCACACGTGATGTGTATGTATGTATAACTATTATGCGATAGACTAGCAACCTATATTCTGTTATCATAACCTAAATAATAACGCAAAAGGTGACCGAAGATATAATAATAACTATGTCTCCGAAATTCTGTTCATCCTGAAATAGCATAGAAAGACGTGACTATACACATATGACTGGGTCTCATCTAAAAGAAAGATCATTGTATACGTAGTAAAACTTAACATCTTTAAGATTATAAGGCATCTACCTTAACACACCGTATTGAACATGTTTTTGCCTATGGCAATTGTGACCAACACTATCATAAAAGTAACCAGTGTCAAACTGGGACTTGAATTATGTAATCAACTGCTTTTGGGTAGGAAGAGGCAAGTTCAGGCATATTCTTATGAAGTACAAGGTACGATTTTATTTGTAGAATATTGAAGTTAGATAAAACATAACATTTTCGTTCTTAAACACATTAAGTAGTTACTTAATTCTATAATTGTTATAGTCAGAACATTGATTATGTCTAACATGTAGCTAGCTTATTAATTATGTCCCATAATACTACCGAGTGTGTATGAGATGTATGAGTATCAATGAAGCGAAAGTTTACTGTCAGGATTAGGAGAAATGGTAAACCGTGATCTCTGCCTACTCAACAGGGAATCAGTCGTGTATGTATGTATCTACTACTTACAGACTACAGTGAACGAATCGCGTGTCATTTTTAAGATGACAATCTCATTCATTTGTGTCCGTCATGACATGCCATGACTGGCGTGTCAGCGTGTCACAATTAATTATGTTGAGGACACGCGGATCCTACGAGTACTAGTGGCCATTCAGTGTCTGGTGATTGATAGTTTGGTATTTGCTTCGTAATGAGCTAATGAACGTGTAGTCTACGATAAGCTGGAAGCGTTAGGTTACATACTTAAGAGGGATATGGAAAGTAGAAATTTTATGTTTTGAATTTGTGTACGTATTAAGAATTTTAGATAATATATTTCGATGGGATGAAGAAACTTCGTGAGTGGTTTACTCAGTGTTTTTTTTCGAAATAGTCATCGCATGAAAAAATCATCCGTCACGTTTTGTGCTATCTTGTAAAAAGAAGGTTTAACTAATAATAATACATTTATTTATCGAAATGTTTTGCAAAATCAATTTGTCATAACATACTTGTACTATTATAGAAAAACATTCTAGCAATGATAACTATGCTGTCGTTTTTAAGTTCGACATGGCTTCGAAGGCATCATTATCATAAAATTCGCATGACATATCCATACATATAACATACACTTATATATTTTAACATTTTCCTTTTCACCAATTCCACTGGCATTCACCTTTTCGTCCCGTGCCATTTCAGTGATCCGCACAACAAATGAAACCTCACGGCCTGAGGGCATCGCCCTATGAAGGGCTCGCCTGAAAGCCTTTCAGGGGAGGCGGGCTGGCTCACTTGGCTTAAGGGTAGGTATCGGTAACGTTCCGGTCAAGTCCTAACAAACAAAGTTTAGGTAATACGGAAAAAATCTGTCTATGTTTAGGGATAGTACTGCAACGCTATGTACTGAATATCTATAGATATCGTGACCTTCCAAAAAAGTAAAAACAGTATTCGATTAACTTAACTAAATCTCTTGACTACGACGAATGCGAACAGTCATTAATGACTTAACAGTTAATGATGGTTTATTGTTAAGCTAAGTTATAAGGTAAGTAACATTGTATTATCTTAAAATAAAAAGCAAAATTTGTGTGAGCTGAAAGTAATTTATTTTTTTTGTATTCAAATTCAAATGATGATGAGCTCACCCATCCTAAACTACAGAGCTTTGCCTTTAATAGGGGGTATGCTATATTGAAACTAAGATCTGATTTTTTGTAACGTTTTTTTCTCTTATATCTGTCAACCCAGTTGAAAACCATCATAACCACCTTTCACACTTTATGACCTTTATCTCACATGGAATAAATAAGAGAATTTCGCATCCATTTCCGCAATCGTAATAAAACAATTTAAAACAACCAATTTACCATATAGCCAGCTTCCAACAGTCAGCTTTATACCAAATAGTCAGTAACTAGTTAGTTACCCAAACGGTCATAGTACCTTTCCATGTCACCTGTACTTTCATAATTCTAGTAACTTGTAGTATTAGTCTATCTAGGTGTCATTAAGTCTAGCTCGTAGCTTTGTTCTACTAATGCATCGCGATCGTGTGTCGGGGCCATTAGTCAGCGGCCGAGTGACACGTCCCTAACTAAAAGGATTGCACTTCAATTATCGATTAAAAAGCTATAGAGACAGCACTAGTTCCACTTTTACTTTAACATAGACCATTAAATATAAAAAGGACTGATAAGTCGTTTAGTCGCCTCCTACGAAATACTGAGAAGAAACATAGTTAGTTAACTAGTTCGTTCGTTTACGTTACCTAACTTAAACAAGCTGCCGTTCTTCACGGCATGTTGCAGGAGGTGACTAAGGGACTAGGGTTCAATAGAATCTTTTAGGCTATAGGCTAGCAACCGTTCATCAATATCCCATATGACTATTTTAAACTATAAATGACCAAGGAGATTTTTATATCTTTGAGGTTCGTTGCACCCGAAAGCTATGCAAAGACATGCATGTAACGGTTTTAGGACAAACTAGTTTGGCCTAGGCTAAATTAGTTCTTCCTACACGCGCTAGGATTAACTAGTAAGGTTAGGTTAGGTTAGTAGGAAAAATTAGTTTAGCCTAGGCCAAACTATGTAGTTTATCCTAAAATCGAGTTTGGCCGTTAAAATATATGTATTTTTCGCCTTCTACTAATTGCTAGGAAGAAATGTACATAATCAGTATCTCATTTACGTCCCAGACTAGCAAATCTATCCCCTTACTAAGTATAAATGTTCTATTATGACGAGGCGACTAGGGACATAATAGCACAGAGGGAATGTTATGCAAATATTTGCACAAAAAATGGTCTGAACGTTGACCTAGTAATGTCAAATAGTCATTCTTTGTATTAAGTACATAATAACTAGACGATATTTATACGTCAGTTACTAGGTATACATTAAACATACGATATGTTATGGTATAAAGTAGTAAGTTTGTGTGTCCATATATTATATGGATAAAAGTGGTGAAAATGTTTGTTTTGTTGTGCGTGTGCCTAACAGGGTACATAATTAATTACAGCCTGTGTTTAGGTACATAAAGTAAGGAATTGGAATCGTTCACGAATCTTTATTAACTAGCTGATTTTCTTGTAGCAATGACTAGGGATAAAAGGAATTTATTCGATAATAACTAATAATAATTGAGACACTATTACACAAATTGAACTAGCCCCTTGGTAAGTTCTTTTAAGACTTGTGTTAAGGGTACTAGTCAACTGTTGTAAATGAATCCTGTTGTAAATGAATAAATATTACAATCCTGATAGCGACCGTGAAGATACTAACTATTTGTTCGAGGTTTGGTGTACCACGAAAGGTACTATCCTCAAATACGTAGTGTATGTTTTACCTCATTCTAAATATAGTTTTAAGAGATTCGCGATTTATACTCATGATTAATAACAAACGGGACTTATCGCGTATGTTTTTTAATAATAAAGTAACTTTATTATTAAAAAACATACGCGATAAGTCCCGTTTGTTATTAACCATTCTAAATAGCCCAAAAACCCATATGAATTAATATGTTACGGAACAGTAATTTTCCTGTTCTTTCTATACCTATGTATTCAGTAGTTACCTATAGTTACTTATATTATATAAAAAGGGAATGTGTATACACAAGTCATAAAGCGTAGTAATTTTATTTATTCACGACTTAGAAACCTTTTCGGAGTAGTCAAAGGTTGAGAGTCGACCACCAGTTGAATGCTGTTTGGTTTAGCCACTCGAATACCACACTCTATCTCATAGTTATTCACTATTCAACGTGATTGATGGTGAATCATGCCACCTTACAGATACTGACGAATACCTATGTCGAGGGATAGGCATGTTTCCTCTTGATAATATCCCTCACCGAAGTTTTCTTTGTAAATCATTGCCATAATTTCATACAAAAAGAAAGGCACATTTATTGCCCAACGAGCATAAGACATGCATGCATGACTTTAGTTTTATGCAAATACGCAATTTAAAAATATGATAACAATCACCATTGCGAAAGTTTTGAGACACAGTACATGTTATGAGATTTCATGTTTCGACCCAAAAAACTATATTACCAATTCAAGGTAATTAGGCTTAACGAATAATAAGAGTGCTCAAGTGAAATAACATTAATTAACTATAATCTTTTATCGTTAATATTCACAAATGGGTAGACATTTAATAATATTAAAAACGTTTTACTATTTCACAACAACAAGACACACGAAGACATAATACAACTTATAAATGGCGCACAGGTTTTAATACAAACACACATATATACATATTTCATGTTTTGACTCAAAAAACCACATTGATATTCTGAACTTAACACACAACAACTAAGGCTTCTTTAATAATGAAAGAAGTCACGCCTCTTAGTCCCCAACGGGAAAGGCAGAGACTATCGATCCCCACCTGATCCTGACAAATCTACGTAACTACCCGAAGTAATCCCAATAATATGAAAATTATAAAAAGATATCTAACTATCTTTTACCATAATCTGAGCTAAAATAGTTTCAATAGCTTTCTCCGTCACAATACCCAGACAGGTATAGTCCATTTATACTCTATACCTATTACTAAGTATGACAATAGGCTGACTTTGAAACGCGAATCACGAGCGACGTTTTGCCCCTCGGGGAATCGAACCCGCTACATCCGATTAGAAAGCCGCCTCGATACCGCACAATGCAAGTACAGTATTGGTACTTCACTTCACCCAGATTCTGAGTTTGAGGTGCAATTGTACCTTACCTGTCGTAGATATGAAGAGGTAGAGTTTATTTACTGATATTTTGTATAAATATAACTACCTATCACGTTGGGTGCTGTCTATCTAGTGATACGCGGGCTTCGAATGACCCATACCTAACATGCCTTCGAAATTTATGAGATGGGCATTCAAGCCCCTGACTACCCCGCCATGATAAAAACGGAGTGTGTATACACAAGTCGTGAAGTGTATGAATGTATGTATTTTGTATAAGTTCAGTAAGAAGTCATCTTTCAAAAGATCAAGAGAATTTATATCTGTATTATGAGCAAAAAACAGAATTATTATTCTGTCCACCGTGAAAGGGCTTAAAGGATGTATATGAATGTATTATTAAAAAAAATATAACAGCTTTTTTCCCTACAAAAGGTTAGGCAGAGATCACGACTTCCCATTTGTCGCTTATTTAACATTCATACACCTTCTCATACACACTCACCTTCTTTCACACTTTTAGTTACTTCAAACGTCACCCTTATAAAAAATGTATTACGAGTAAGTAATTACATTGACGGAAACTATTTTGAGGATACATAAATATGCATAATTATCATAATAAATATTGACTTTTTATTGGATTGATTGATATAGTTACATAGATTATTGTTAACAGCCTTGCTAGCCTAATAGATAGATTCTGCGCCTATCATTCTCTTTGTGTATCTAACTATGTATGTAGCTTGGTCTATGTTCGCAAATGATAATTACACTATAATGCACAAGAGGAAGTGACTAGATAACCATAGAAATGGACCGACAACGAACGGCGATAGTAAATGAACGACCTAATACGGAAATGGAATATTTCATAACAATCTGCATTTCTCTCTAACTATCATAGAAAACACACATTTATAAGCAGTACCAACTCTATAACTATATCTCACATAGTAAACACGCATTTATATTACATACTTTACTTTAAAAGGCAATTCATAAAGCCAAAGTGGAAGGTAGAGTTGGATGGGATAAACCGCGTAGAACGTATACTGATCAAATTAGAAACATTTTCTCAAGGCGGATGTACGTAGCACGAAGAATAGAAGAGCATGTATGAGAAGGTTAATGGGTGTGATTGAAGCAAGGGAGATTTGTCAGGATCGTTCCAGGTAGCGATCGATAATCTTTTTCTATCCCCTTGGGGACGTGGGAGTGTGAATATATGCATTTATGTATACTTTATCCTATTTCAGAAGAATTTCCCTTTATAGTTATTATTACAAAGATTTACATTAGACAAGGATAACACATTTTTGTACAATCTCAGATGATGAGGTAAATATCGCTGCCCCCGACGAACACTATCGTAATAGGAAAATAACAATTTTACACCAGCAACTAAAAACTGAATAACTTAAAAACTATCAAATCTACAATAAACATATTTTTACCAAATATAGAGGGTATTATTACACTAAATTTTAAATATTTTTTGTGTAAAAAAATTTGTATCTAAATGAGATAATTAAGAAAATGTCTATTACTGAAATATACTATGGTCTGTGCTATGGTGAATATTAACGCAACCTAACTTTACGATATTGATCGACGGAAATCACTAAACTGTATTGCTATAGTAATCGTGCGCTACGATATTGTTCCGTGATACATATGCAACACTGATATGTAATATATCACTCGAACAATATCGTAAGAGTAGTTTACTCTATAATGTTGGCTTTTGAGATTCGGTAATAGCCTTTTGCGTTATAAATCGTCTTAAATTTCCCATAGAATAAAAACATAAAGATCATTATTCAATGCATAAATCCAAAAGTATTCATTGCCCAACCTTAAAAATTTACTCTATGGTGTAATACGATGGTGTGGATACGAATATTCAATAAAACCGATTCTATGGTAAGAGCGAATACGATAGTGTTCGTCGGGGGCAGCGAATTATGTATTTATGTAATTTTTCATCTCTTTACATTACACAAATTTACATTAGACAAGAACTTATACATTTTATTAATAATTTCAGCTGATGAGGAGTATTAATTATGTAACTATTTATGTTTGTCTAAAGGAGTGAGACATATATACTCGATTGACTAATAACTATCACACAGATTTCCTTCCGTCTTACTCGTAAATACATACATCAATAATATAATCTTCGAATCGCTCGCTGGGCTGAACATAAGTTTATGTTATTTACATTTAGTTATTTGTACTTAGGGCTTTTACCGTAAGTTTTTGAAATTACTAAATAATAAACAACCTTGTCTTATTTGCCTCTAACGAGTAACTAGTTGGATATAGAACAGCTGATTACAATACATGTATGTCCTACATGAATATATATGACAAACATGTCATATAGTCTGCCTCAAAGTTATGTTATGGAGTTCTCGGTAACCCTTCAAGTTAACGAGTTACTAGTTGCTATCCCATCATGCAATAACGACTATAATCACCTCATGACCCTTAGTCTCCTATTAAGCATGCCTATCAAAAAGATAGCTTATTGCATTATATCTGTATAGGTACTTTATATAAACAGGTTTGGTTGGTAGTAAATTTGTTTATAACTAAGTACCAGTGACTCAAACATTTGGTCCTTTTGGTCACTCAAAACCCACGTTTCACTAGCCAGTGTTCAACGTGATAGTGTACGCAGCGTGAAGAATAAGAATAGAAGAGCATGTATAGAAGGTTAATAGATGTGAGTGAATTAAGAGGGATTTGTTAGGAACTTTCCAGGAGGCGATCGATAGTCTCTGCTTTTCCCCTTAGAGACGTAGAGGCGTGGATATAAGTATGTATCTAGGTAGCAATTTTTGAGCCTACTTAAGACTGCTGGGAATATAACTTGTATACCTGTAAAATGTAACCGGTTAGTGCCGTAAAATGTAGTATGTCAGTATTAGAAAAGTCTCTAATATTTTGTTACTTATAGTTACTGAAAGGAAGCACTCGTGATTATGTATGTGAAACAAACGACAACAGAAATGCCACGTCGCAATTTTATATTATGAAAGAGTGGACAGTCAGTGTAACATAGAGATGTTTTCAGTAAATACTGAGAAATACTCAGTGAGGAACGGAAATAAATTAGTAACTTTGAAATCATTTCATTATATTGATATTATTGTTCAACTAAGTAAAAATGTTTTTTTAATAAATTTTAATGAAGTGTTTCGTTTCACTTCGTTAATGATTTTATTGTGCAATGAAATACCGTTTATTACGGCGCTATTGAATTTATTTTACGATGTACAGCGAAGCATATTACATTTGAGAATTAAATAAATATTTTAATCACAGTATAAATATAATTAAGGTGTCTTTAATTGTGACTACTTACAAATAAAAACCATTATTTGTGTCTTAATCTGTAATTGGGAATACTGCCTAGGATTACACACTAGATTTTCTTTATACTGAACATCTTACTAATGTTTTCTTTGTCTGAATACCTTACAAAAGATAAATCTTACATACATGCATACACACTACGCCCGATACCCTGTAGAGTGGTAAACAGTGATCATGGATACCTCATCTGTCCGCATCCTGACCGAATTTCTTACCTCCTAAAGGTTTCAGTGTGATATTATATAGCCTAAAAACATCCTTGATAAATACTCTATCCAACACAAGATTTTTTCAATTCAAACCAGCACTTTCTAGATATTAGCGCGTTCAAACAAACAAACTCTTTTAATATTAGTATGTTAGTATATACCAGTCCAAAATCGCACATCCCATGCCTAGTAACCAGCAACAAGCATGAAATTTCATATTGTTTATTTCCTTTCCGACGCGGCCGTAACACCGCGTACAATGGTGAAATGACACTGCAGATATCCAAAGCCAAAGAGGCTCTAACGGTAAAAGTTATTTATGTTGGGGCATTTTTATTTATACTATAATCTGTATTTAAGGCTGTAGGCTTAAATATATATATATATATATATTAACGCAAAAGCGCCGTATACCGACCACTGATAGAATTGACTACGTAAATCACAAAAAAGATAAAGAAAATGTTTAAAGTATAATAATATGAAACGTTCTTTAGAAAGATTACGATATTTACTTTCATAAAATCACAAAGAAAAATATCAAATTTGCCTTTTTCATACCTAAATCTGGTATCAAACTCAAAAAACTTGATTTATACCGAATGCACCGTTTACAGACCGGCTGACGCCTGACGTTCCTGATTCCGACCACTGAGGTGCCTGATTCCGACCAGCCGTATCTCGCCTGCTAAAATACCTTCTATGCTCACAAAACGAAAGAAATCAAGCCTTTAATATAACCCCGTAATAAGTATGCTACCTGCTTGTAAATTTCTTAAAAAAATTCGATATTTTATTGTTGTTGACAAAGCAAATCATGCTGCGAATATTTCGTAGGTAAAATTTATTTGTCGCGGCCTTAACACATAGACCAGCGTCAGTACCAAAGTGGCGTAGTCCCTCTCTCATTATGAATTGACTTAATATGTAGGGTCGAGAAGAACATTCATTGCCGTAGACCTAAAAACCAGCTTTTTATGATGGTCATGGAGTGGAATTGAAACTAGAGCGTTGCATGGCGTAAGCAATTGTGGAACTCTTTTTGAAACATCCAGGTGGCTGACAAATAACACTCTTGTGAGAGCTGAAGGGCCTCATCTTTGTCACCTTCTCTTCTGCCAAACCGAACAGTCACTCCATACCTAAACTTATACCGTATTGCCCTTGTTCGCTTTCAAGGCAACAAAAGAGCTGTTATGAGACGGTGAATAGGCGTAAACGAAGCCAGAGAGATTGTCAGGATCGTTCAAGGTGACGACGATAGTCTCTGCTCATCCCATTAGCAAAGCGTATGTTGATTAGTTTTCATGAATGCTTTAGAAAGACAGGATAGTATGTCAGAATCTGTATAAGAAGTGAACGATCAGGAAGTGGAACAAGTAAAAAAGTGAGAATCTGGTATATTTGGCAAGTATGTTGACTAGATATGGTGAAGGTCATATAGAACGGGGAATAGACTGAAATAGGGAAATATGACAAACGGGGTTAAGATAGTTTGATGACTGGTCGCTGGTTGAGAATGAGAGCCGTTCTGGTTCCTACTTTTTTATATGGTGCTGAATGTTGGGTTTGGAAAAAGTATCACGGTAGCATAATGCAATTTCAGATCAGGTTCCTAACAAAATATGTACATAATAGAAGATTATGTGATAGGGTAAGGCAATAAATGAAGGCGTGAATGATGCCGTATTAAAGAAGATGGTGAAAATATCAAAAAGAATGTTAAGGTTGTTTAGGCAAATGGAGAGGATGCATGAAAGCTAGGCTACGAAAATATTTACAAAACCTAGATTGGTAGCGCTGGATGAGGCAGGCCACGTAGAAGTTATGCTGATCTAAATATGATCTTCTCAAAGAGGGTTTACATAGGGAAAGGAACAGAAGACACACGAGATCTTTATGAGGATCGTTCAAGGTGGCGAACAATAGCATATCCCTATACCGTTAGGGAAGTACAGGGGTTGATATACGTATATATATATATATATATATATATATATATATATATATATAATAGATGTATGCACTGAACACCTGAAACTAACACATGCAGACTGATTCATGTACTAAGAAACCAAAGGCTCTTGAGTTGGACGGATACCGGTACATGGTGATTAAATCGTATCCCGATTCCGACCAATCATATTATTTCGTAATAAAATTTTAAATTTTAACATATCTACATAATTTTAGTACTTTTTTACATTATTGACACTTGACTAATATAACAATATAGCAAAAAAGTAATTATATCTGTTTAAAATGACTAAATAGTAAGCATTCAAAATATTCAATGTTAGACGTAATGATACGTTTTGAGAACTAAAAGTCAAAGTTTAGACACTTTTTACAAAAAAACTATAATAGTTAGTATTGGTCGGATACAGGTCTTTAAAATAAGAATAGTCTTAAGAGTAAGAAAGTTAACATGAAATAATCTCAAAGCTCATCAAACAAATGAAAAATAGCTTTATTCCCAAAGTACGAAAATCCTGTATCCGACCAGAGTGGTCGGTATTCGGAACGACTCATTTTATAGAGGACCAGATTCCGACCATTATTATTTGCTTGATATTTTGAATAAAATACGCAAATATTACTTGCTGATTGATATCGACGGTGCTCAACAAACCAATAAATGATATGATGCAAAAATACTACGAATTAAGCAAAGTTTTCTTCAAAATAATCCAGATCTTCGTTTACGCCGATTTATGTTTTTTTCGGATCCGATTTGTCAAAAAAAATTCCCTTGCGACGATTTCGGTCAAATGAGATATTTGCTGTTAACGTATCTAAACCAAATTTTGTCTTATAATGTAATATAAATTTATGAACTAATTGAGCGCAAATTCATAACTTTAACGTGAAATTTATAAGTTTAGGAGGGAAAAAACCAAAATGGTCGGATACAGGAGGTCGGTCGGTATACGGCGCTTTTACGTTATATGTGTCTTTTAATCCTTTTCGGGGTGGAGAGAACCTCGGAGAAATGAACCTCTCTGGCAATACATAACTAATTAGTTATATGACATGGCTCTGATAACGAGTAAAGAGTTGCTATCCTAATTGAGTGGTGTATGTTTTATTTTTTGTTTATATCAACATACATACATATATTCACGCCTCTACGTCCCCAACGGGGTAGAAAGATTATCGATCGCCATCTGGAACGATCCTGACAAATCTCTCTTGCTTCACTCACACCCATAAACCTTCTCATACATGCTATTCTGTTCTTTACACTGTTTAAAGTTTGTGGCAATAGGATTGTTAAATGTTGCAATTTAATGAGGATGTTGGTTGAGATAATATTTCGAAAAACGAAGGTTATAAATTCGATTCGCAATGTAAAGCAATGAAGCATGATAATTAAGTTTTCCTTCTATTCTATTTGCTAATTATTCAAAGTCTTTTCCCTTTCGATTTCAAAATTCATCACTACTATAATAAGAGTAAACAATAATTAAATCTGCATATTTCTCGGGATGATTAACTATTGAGCAAATGTATAATCATGACGACTCGGTGTTCTACATGTTACGTTGAATACTCACAAGAATACTTACTCTCTTTATAAAGTCAAAATGGACGTATGTAGTTCCATCACTCATATGTACGCGTGAAAATAGGCGCTTGCACGGAATAAAGATAGCGCTCCGTATGATATGTACAAGTAGTTAATTGAATTAAGAAAACTAATAGTTCTGTGCTAACTAGTTAGTAGACGAACACTAAGGGACTAGGGGTCAATGGAATCAATTAGGCGATAGGCGAGGAACCTATCACCAATATCCTATATAACATCCCAACCCCAATATTCATTCTAAATAGTGACCTAGGAGATATTATTGCATCTCGTAAGGTTCTATCCACCCCGAAAGGGATTAAAGTATGAACATACATGTATGTCCCATAAAACTGTCCTATAGGGTGGTCCTATATAGCAGGTTGAGTTACACTCATGGTGTGCGCACGATTACAAGAATCGAGTCGAGTATCGGTGTCCCGTATCGAATGACGAGAAGGTCGGTGCTTTAAAATAACTTTGAGCACTTTAGTGCTTTGGGTGGGTACGAAAGGATAGGTAGTATATGCAAGGAGTTAAAAAAGAATTTAGGAGTTGAATGAAGTTAGAAGGCATAGGTAGATTCGGTCACGTTAAATTATAACGTATTAGAATAGCTAGCTTATTAATATTTAAAAATACTTTAAAAGTTTGTTATTTTTAAACATTTGCCATTTATACTCATTTTATTTACTAACTATGTGAGACCGGGTCGTTCACGATAAATTAATAAAGATATAAATACCTTTATTTTACCCGACATTACAAGTTATTTCATTTCTATTCAGTTTGTCATGATATTGATAGAGAATACCGGTGATTGGTTACTTTACTAAATGAATAACTCACAAATAGTTAGTCTACTAATTAGAAGATTTAGACATACATACACATCACGCCTGATTCCCCGAAGAGGGGTATACAGAGATCACGGATCCCCATTTGTCCCGATCCTGACAGACCACTTTCGCTTCATTGACACTCATACACACTCGGCGAGATGAGATTTAGACACTAATAGCTAAAACATTCCTTAATACAAGGAACATTCCGTAATCCATTTTCAAACTACTCATGCGCACCAAGATTCAGTCTACTCCATATAGGATTATAGACTTGTTACGAGCTCGTAAGTAACCCCACTGTTTAGCTGACATTGATGCACCACATAGAGTACCCGCCACATAAGGTGGCAGTTGGAGGCGTCGCCACAGTCGCGTAATCCAGTGTTGCCAGTAAACACGCCAAAACTAGCACTCACTGTGCCATACGGCTCGATACATTATATTGAGGTTTCATTTGTAACGATCTTTGGTTGCAGAGCTATAAACTCAAATAAAACAAATTAATATACCAAAGTCAAAAGTCAAAATATTTTTATTCAAAATAGGCCCTATCATAAGCTCTCTTTGAAAGTTATTTTATGATCTAAGTACAAATTAAAAAAACTATATATTGACAAAAGGAATATATATGAGTGAAGTGGAAGGGCGGTTACGTAGGGGCCGGCCTAATAAGACATATATGTAACAGTCAGATAGACGCTATATTGAAAAAAGGTGACGTTAGGAGTACCTATAACCGCCGAGAGTGTATTAGAGAATGTATGAATGTCAATGAAGCGAAAGTGGTCTGTCAGGATCGGGACAAATGGGGATCCGTGATCTCTGCCTACCCCTCTACAGGGAATCAGGCGTGATGTGTATGTATGTATGTAAAAAAACTATTTCAAACATTGCACTGAGCATTGTCTTTACATATTTTTACCGAGGTTAGTTCACCAACCATTTCGGCTGCTCAAGATGCCACGTCATGAAGACCACGACCGCTCTGATAAGAGCGTAACGATTGAGAAGAAGAAGTTCAGCGGAGACCCTTGGAGAAGAACTAACAAGAAACTCCAGAAATCAATTTATTATAATCACCCTTAACAAACATAAAAATTACAAAGAGTGGGCAAAAAACACAACGCTGGTAATACTAAATTTACCTTTCATACAAAATAACACGCAATGGCGGAAACGTCAAATTTAGTTCCAATTTTGGCTACTGCCACCTTATGTGGCGGGTACTCTAAGTCTCGTTTGTGACGTCATTGCCGACACATGTTTTGAGTGTTGCCATGTGTATGGGCTTTGCTTTGATAGGGGTGAATTTGCTAAGGGATTGAGAGTCTATTGGGTAATGGGCTAGAAAACTATGGTAATATACTGTAGAAATGTAATCGCGACCGTCATAGTTGTTTAAGGTACCAAAATGTTTAGTGTCCGAGGGCCTGCCCACATGGAAATCGATAAGATGACGTCATAAATATTTATCTAAAATTGGGCGATCCTGTAATGAACACAGTGTATTCAAAGATAATCTGTGTGTGAAATGTCAAAAAATATCTTTAATTATTTCAAGGAAATTATAATATTAATGTACTTTAAATAAAGTAACTAGTTAGTTATTCATCAAAATATTCCCTAAAATACTTAATCTTTACATATGAAGTGGTTTTACTCTCTTCCCACGCGAATTTTACATATAACTTTATCTAAGTTAAATTTATAACTACGACGCAACTTAAGGGGTAATTTCCCACCTAAGCTGGCCACACTATTCCCTTATTAAACACACTTTGTCTTGTTCTTTTACACGGCCCTTCTTTGGGAGTTTCTTGAAACTTATACGCATAAAAAACACCGGCACACATGTAGCTATTGTTTCTTTGATTTTTGTTTGGAGATTTTGCCTCTGGGACCGGAGGTTCAGGGTTCAGAATATACACGTCAATTGTCTCGTAGAGTAGACAGATATCAGAAGCAAAGATATCCCGTAGAGTAGAACGAGGTTCGAAATTACTTTGATCTAACTATATGTTTTTGTTTGATTTACTTTAGTTACAGCTACATATTATATACTTATTTATATACGTACAATGCACATACATCTTCATACACATTTGGCATTTATAGAACGGACTTTCAACTCAATTCGTAAGTAACTATTAAGATTATACATAACTACGATATAGTCATATTAGTACCTACGAAACTATAAAAATAATAATTCCAATATTTATCTCCAGAGATACTGAATACAAGAGTTAAAATATTAATATTTTCAAAGATATGTTTCTTAGATCCAGGCTAACTACGTTATATTCACATACAATATCTCTTTGGTCACTTTATAGCATGAATTTTAGAGTTATGATGTCATAATGGAATATTAGTGACAGGTTGCTAGCCTATCGCCTATAAGATCAGAACAACTTCAGAACCTAACTTAAGTACGATTTTACTAGTAAGTTATGATTTTACTAAAATGAATTAGTCGACTTGGGTATACACCCAAGATTGATGATTTGGTGTAGAACAGAATCTTTGAAGACGAATTTGTAACTAGTGTTGTCCATACTTATCGATGAGTAATAATGAGTAGTTAGTTCATTGAAAATATATAGGTAAGTACTGGCAATGTTATATGCCTACCATAGCTAGTTAATTGAATTTTTTAATCGTGACGTTATATAAACTTATCGGTTAAGTTTTGATAACATAGTTTATTGAATTTATAAATTATAGCCGAAATAACACAAAGAATGTTCAGGTGTAAAACTTCGGATAGCAATAACTAATTAATATAACTAGTTAGTATACATATTATGTGGAAAATACTTCTTTACTGAGTAAGTAGATTAGTTTTTGGCATATATTTGACGGTCAATCCACCCATCGTCCTTTAAAAATAAAAGCAAAGCTCATGTAATAATGATAATTCACCATTGTGGAATAGAGGATTAGGGATATCTAGCTGATAATTAACTAGGGATAATTTTAGGTTATATCAATAGTTAGTAAGAATATCACAATACATATGTATATTTATCTTGGTATATCAAGAAAAGTTACATACATATCTCACGCGTTTGCCTGGGGTAGGCAGAGACCAGGGAACCCCAAACCGATCATTTTCGCTAATCTAGCAAAAAATTTTGCATAAAGCCAGATATCTTTGCCAAACCGACATATCTTTCTACTGAAAGTAACCAGAACAATTCTTATATTTTATCGACATCGATATATTACCTCCAAACATCTCTAAACGATACCTACCAAACAATATTGCGCTCATTCGCTCCAGTCAATGATTGTCAAAAAGGTCGTTGTCCCTTCATTCATTGCGACTTAGGTATTATTCTTCATAAAGACGACATAATAAAAAGGCTGGAAGTTAAGCTAGTTTGGGACTAAATTTAATGCAATCATTCTGTAGTTCTATAATATATTACCAGATGGTTGTTCGCTCGTAATTTAGTAAAAGGCAACTAAATTAAAACTAGTTAAATAACTTAGTTTGTAAGTTTCAATTGTAAATGTTTTGTTTTGTTTGTTTTTGTCACTGTAAATATAAACGGTTTTATTAATATTAAAACTTACTAAGTCGTAATTAAATAGTTGGAATAATTTATATAGTTAGTTTCGTTTAGCCATCCAGCGCGGAAATGCAGCCAGCATCTTGGGCACTCTCCCTGTTGGCAGTGATTTGGCTCAAATATTTTATTTATAGTTTAATAATAATTTATTTATAAGTAATTTAGTAAATAGTTTAACAGGTAAGTTTTTATTCATGTGAATAAAAAAAACATGTTGACATTAATAAAAAAAAACTATAAATAAAAACATACGTATAGTTAGATATAAGATTATTTACGAGTACATTCTAACTCTTCTTTATGCATACTTAACAGTTATAGTTAGCACTGCAACAACGATACCATGACTAATCAATGTAAAAGACAAACTATTAAAATTCACACCAACAATGTTAGTGTTTTTTACAATGTTTATTTTCAAATTGTCACACGCTGCTTCATTATTTACAATGACTCATAGTTACATGTAACAACAATTACGATCATATTATTACAGGTTAATTGCCATGTGTAGCTAAATAGCTGTTGAAATTGTATAATTATGATTATACATGACTGTAAAATTCTTGTATAGTCGGTCACAGTATAAGTATGTGTGTATTCATTCATTCACTCACAACCTTCAATTTACGGCCCAAACTCTTACGATGTTATATACATACCTATATACATTTACTCCTTTGATCCCTTTCGGGGTGGACAAAACCTTGGAGACATGAAGACATCTCCTTGATAGTGCTTATTAACTTAAATTGGTATTGCGATGTTAAATTACGGTGTTATGTTTAAAATATCAACAATTACGACCATTAAACCTTGTGGGGTAATCAGAGATTGAGGCGTTTATCTTGTCAACTGCAGCTGTGGTAAGTTAAGTAGGCAATCTATGCAACCCACATGGAACCACATCAATGGACCCCCACCCCCTACTTAGGGACCAATCGCCCTTAAATTCATGGCTCTACATCACTTCAGCTATAGTACGAAGTTGAATAGATTAGCAAAAATGTCAAATTTCTTCATTCATGAAAACAAGTGTCTAGTTTCAACTTAAAAATGATAAAAAAATAACGATTGTGCTTAAACGCATTTATGCTCAAGATTATTAGACTTGGGCCCCAGAAAATCAGCATCCATACGTGATAGGTGGTATACCGTGTTGCCATTTACAAGCAATGACTATTTACCCGTAGAACAGGTAGGTTTCCTCACGATGCTTTTCCTTACCGTAATGTTATTTGAAAAGGTAAAATCAACTTGTTTTGCAAATGTGTCGGAAAGCATTGTTGGATATAAAAGTCAAATTTCATGCTTCATGCACAATTGTTGCATGAAAATGCCAAGACAATGTTATCAGGCAACAAGCGGAAAGAAAAACATTACATTTTCTTGGTAAACAATAACTAATACCTATGTATGGCTACCTACCTTCTTCATTATAACGTGATCCTTGTAGCTGATTATCATAGTAATAAACATGATTATTACAGTAAAGCTAGAATAGACATTCGTACTGGGGTCCAAGTCTACTAATACGTATTAGCAAAATTGTACATCAATGGTACATCAGTACTTATAATGTGAAGTTATTTGTGGATTAACAAGTGTCAAATATCGCCTTAAAAATGGCGAAAATTTTCACATTTTCTATTCCACGAACAACTTCACACCATTACAGAAATGATATTGAACTAAGATTTAGCAAAAAACATTAGTGGAGTTGGGCCCCTGATCATGTGCTAGCTAGAACGCAGAAAAATGCTAAATAACTGACATTCTTTGCGGTAACAAGATAACATTAACTTGCAAATAATACCTTCTTTATTTTATGTGATCCTAGTAACTTACGTCAAAACGGGAATAGACAGTCTGAATAGTCAATAGAACCTGTATGAAATGGAACATTTATCGTCACATTGGACGCTGGCTATCTGATAAAGTTGTTTCAATGTTGTATTAAAACAAATATGTATAAATCAATGTGGAGATTGCGGACATTTTGAATAACTAACGCAAAAGCGCCGTATACCGACCACTGATAGAATTGACTACGTAAATCACAAAAAAGATAAAGATAATGTTTAAAGTATAATAATATAAAACGTTCTTTAAAAAGATTACGATATTTACTTTCATAATATCACAAAGGAAAATATCAAATTTGCCTTTTTCATACCTGAATCTGGTATCAAACTCAAAAAACTTGATTTTTACCGAATGCACCGTTTACAGACCGGCTGACGCCTGACGTTCCTGATTCCGACCACTGAGGTGCCTGATTCCGACCAGCCGTATCTCGCCTGCTAAAATACCTTCTATGCTCACAAAACGAAAGAAATCAAGCCTTTAATATAACCCCGTAATAAGTATGCTACCTGCTTGTAAATTTATTAAAAAAATTCGATATTTTATTGTTGTTGACAAAGCAAATCATGCTGCGAATATTTCGTAGGTAAAATTTATTTGTCGCGGCCTTAACACATAGACCAGCGTCAGTACCAAAGTGGCGTAGTCCCTCTCTCATTATGAATTGACTTGATATGTAGGGTCGAGAAGAACATTCATTGCGTAGACCTAAAAACCAGCTTTTTATGATGGTCATGGAGTGGAATTGAAACTAGAGCATTGCATGGCGTAAGAAATTGTGGAACTCTTTTTGAAACATCCAGGTGGCTGACAATAGCACTCTTGTGAGAGCTGAAGGGCCTCATCTTTGTCACCTTCTCTTCTGCCAAACCGAACAGTCACTCCATACCTAAACTTATACTGTATTGCCCTTGTTCGCTTTCAAGGCAACAAAAGAGCTGGTATGAGACGGTGAATAGGCGTAAACGAAGCCAGCGAGATTGTCAAGATCGTTCAAGGTGACGATCGATAGTCTCTGCTCATCCCATTAGCAAAGCGTATGTTGATTATCATGAATGCTTTAGAAAGACAGGATAGTATGTCAGAATCTCTATAAGAAGTGAACGATCAGGAAGTGGAACAAGTAAAAAAGTGAGAATTTGGTATATTTGGCAAGTATGTTGACTACATATGGTGAAGGTCATATAGAGCGGGGAAGAGACTGAAATAGGGAAATATGACAAACGGGGTTAAGATAGTTTGATGACTGGTCGCTGGTTGAGAGTGGATTCAAAAACGCCGTTCTGGTTCCTACTTTTATATATGGTACTGAATGTTGGGTTTGGAAAAAAGTATCACGGTAGCATAATGCAATACAGATCAGGTTCCTAACAAAATATGTACATAATAGAAGATTATGTGATTGGGTAAGGCAATAAATGAAGGCGTGAATGATGCCGTATTAAAGAAGATGGTGAAAATATCAAAAAGAATGTTAAGGTTGTTTAGGCAAATGGAGAGGATGCATGAAAGCTAGGCTACGAAAATATTTACAAAACCTAGATTGGTAGCGCTGGATGAGGCAGGCCACGTAGAAGTTATGCTGATCTAAATATGATCTTCTCAAAGTGGGTTTACATAGGGAAAGGAACAGAAGACACACGAGATCTTTATGAGGATCGTTCAAGGTGGCGAACAATAGCATATCCCTATACCGTTAGGGAAGTACAGGGGTTAATATATGTATATATATATATATATATAATAGATGTATGCACTGAACACCTGAAACTAACACATGCAGACTGATCCATGTACTAAGAAACCAAAGGTTCTTGAGTTGGACGGATACCGGTACATGGTGATTAAATCGTGTCCCGATTCCGACCAATCATATTATTTCGTAATAAAATTTTAAATTTTAACATATCTACATAATTTTAGTACTTTTTTACATTATTGACACTTGACTAATATAACAATATAGCAAAAAAGTTATTATATCTGTTTAAAATGACTAAATAGTAAGCATTCAAAACATTCCATGTTAGACGTAATGATACGTATTGAGAATAAAAAGTCAAAGTTTAGACACTTTTTACAAAAAAACTATAATAGTTAGTAATGGTCGGATACAGGTCTTTAAAATAAGAATAGTCTTAGGAGTAAGAAAGTTAACATGAACTAATCTCAAAGCTCATCAAACAAATGAAAAATAGCTTTTTTCCCAAAGTACGAAAATCCTGTATCCGACCAGAGTGGTCGGTATTCGGAACGTACTCATTTTATAGAGGCCCAGATTCCGACCATTATTATTTGCTTGATATTTTGAATAAAATACGCAAATATTACTTGCTAATTGATATCGAAGGTGCTCAACAAACCAATAAATGATATGATGCAAAAATACTACGAATTAAGCAAAGTTTCTTCAAAATAATCCAAATCTTCGTTTACGCCGATTTATGTTTTTTTCAGATCCGATTTGTCAAAAAAAACTCCCTTGCGACGATTTCGGTCAAATGAGATATTTGTTGTTAACATATCTAAACCAAATTTTGTCTTATAATGTAATATAAATTGATTAACTAATTGAGCGCAAATTCATAACTTTAACGTGAAATTTATAAGTTTAGGAGGGAAAAAACCAAAATGGTCGGATACAGGAGGTCGGTCGGTATACGGCGCTTTTACGTTAGTCAATGACTAACTAGTTTGTCCTTTACTATATGAACTGGAACTTTTCAGCCACATTGACTAAATTTCTTTCAATGTAACTATAGTATATTCGCTTTAAGAAAATAGTGACGTCATAATGTCCCCACGATTTGACCAATGAGACGTGACAACGGTTGTCCGCCATTGGTCGAAGAGACTTGTTTTCTCATTATCTAACGTCTTATTGGTCAGTTTACATTTGTATATCATGACGTCACTATTTACTTAACTCGAATAGACTATAGTCGTAAATGACACTACAATCAATAGCAGAGATAGGTAGCAAAGCCTAAATTCACACCATACGGTATAACGACAGTGATGTGTTAATGGCATGGATTATTTAGTTCAATGATAATGGGTTAGAAGCGAGCGTATTTGAACTTGCGTTGAATATTTAATACGCATATAAAAGAACACTTAACACTCCATTTGCTATTTAAACTTTCAAATTAGTCTACATTAAAACGACCTCGGCAGCGCAATGGTTTGACAATTTGAACCCTATTTACCGGTTTTCAGTAAATGACATGTGTGCCTAAATAACTACTACATAACACACATATGTATAACGTATATGATACATACATACATTCACGTTCTTTAATCCGTTTCGGCGTGGACACGATAAAATTTCCTAAGTCACTTTTTAGGATGAATATTGAGGTTGTGATATAGAAAATTGGTGACATGTTGCTAGCCCATGGCCCAGTATATTCGAGGTCCCTTAGTTACCTCCTACGGACAACAACATGCCGGGAACAAGTACAACTAACTAGTTAGCATTCTTTTGAAGTTTCATCTCCACAATATTGGAGTTAGTCATTATATGGCCACTTCGACCCAAAAAGGTTGTATTGAATCTAGAAATCCTTCGTCACTTATGACAAGACAATTAGTATTAGTACATTCAAGACATAGGATGAACATGTTTAGGATCACATACTAGCACGGGCCATTCATTAAAGTAATAAAAACTAGAACGATTGAATCAAAGGCATCAAGAGTCGAGGTTACGTCAAGGTCGCAAATTATAGCGAGTACGAGTTACTAGTATGGGAAAATTCACTGATACAACAACTGGTAGCATGTTAGGTGGGACGTGAAATGAATGCTAGTAGTTGTCTTTCTTTTCGGTTAATAAGAGCATAAATGGACGGTAAAACAAACTCAGTAACTTGGTACTTTTTCTCTAAAGTTATTATGTCCCGAAAAGAAACAAAAAGACGTAAGATGCTAGTAAAAAACTAAATGTGGAATCTATTAGGAGATGGGCTACCACCATATGACCAATATTCTATGTTTATCTCATCACCAGATAACCACTAACTAATGAAAAACACTTATTAATTGCCAGGTAAATGCCTGTGAATTTCGTAAAAGAGTATAATAGTTACCGTAGAAGTTGTGTTACGTAAATTATGTTTCACGCATATTTTGGCTGGCTACAAAACCAAGGTTGTTGCAGCAGGTGCATGTATTCGGACAACCATCAATTTAGCGATTGTTCAGAATACACAGCACCCAAGAGACAGGTGCTGAGGCCACGTTCAGACCATTACCCACAAGGTCAGAAGTAGGTTAGGATTGTATTTAACTTGGATTGACGTATGATGTAAGTATAAATTAGGGATTAATGTACAATTTACTTTAGTAGAAAGGGTGATTTTAGACATTCCAACAGCTTAGGTGTTTACACATATGTGGATATCATTAAAGCTAATTTAGAAGAAAAATTAGGAGGCGCAATTCTACGGAAAAGTTACTGACCGACCAGACAATTAATTAATTTAATAACTAGAATAGAACTATTGTAAAAATTGTAATGAAATAATAAATAAAAATCCGACTAACTAACTAAATAAACTCAACCAAACGTTAGCTACACTGCGCGTACGACATATTTATATCCATTGTTTTACCTTCCTGACATTCCATGATATTCCAAGTTCTAACAAATAAATGATTTCATTTAACTTCAAAGAAACAATCATTTAAACAGGTATTGTACGTATAACGCGATGCAGAGCTCTAATGAAATTCCACGGGATAGATCGGTTAGTTGGGACTCGAATACTAATGAGAACTTGTGGTATTTTTACTTTGAAAATGCTTCACGTACTTACTTTGTACGTAGGAGCATACTTAGAAACATATCCCCTTACATACTTACAATACACGATTGCCTGTCTAGAAGATCAAGGAACACATATTTATACTACTTTCGTTTCACATCACATACATTCTAATAAATTCTCCTAATTTACGGTACTTCAAAATATCTCCAAAAGGATAAATTAAGGATGGGAACGTATTCATTAATATAAATGGCAATTCCATATACGATTTTAATTTAACGAAAACATGTCTAACTATTTCTCGTAATTTATATAACGTTTAATGAGGACTGTCTGGCAAAAGTGGCTATTTAGTGGCTAAAGACTAAGATCCCTTAAGCCCGAACACGAATAGTTATAAATAAATGAATAGGTCTATGACGTGCCGAACTACATAGAATCCCTTAACCCCAAACATACAAATAGATATGCGTGCAAATTACGTTACCATTTGCATAGCCAAGTAAACAGTGCTGGCTCGAGCTCATAAGCATCAGATAAAGACAGGAATGCAGCCAAACACTATCATTTCACGTGGATGATTAATCGGCAGGCCTAGAAGCAGTCGGGCTGGTTTCAAACCGTAGGCGGTTCTAGTTAACTACTTATCTTGTAGAGGTGTAGTGACATAACTCGACATTACGCGTTTATAGTTCGAGGGAAAGCTTCGAGAGGGCGCTTGAATATCTTCCTGGCTGGTTACGTCTGTTAATGATGACTATTTAATGTAAAGTGCTTTGATTGCCTTTTAAGGGTTTAAAGGTGATAATTAAGTAATCAGGAGAGGGGAAATATGTACGTACCCCGTAACATAGAATGTACGCTTTACGATTGTGTAACCTTTGGGATAGCCCGAGATACATAGTGACCACCATCATATTACGAAAGTATTTTAGCCAGAAGCAATCGTTACACCAGAAAACGAGTACCCAACTGTAAAACAAAACCTCATGAGTCGAGAAGATTCGATTTCCCACTGACTTCATTATTTTTTATGTCACTGCTACCTCTGACTACTCAAGATATATTGTCAAGATGCTAACGTTTGTTCTTGATCACATTCATTTGTGTGTTGCTATTGTATTATATCGACACCTATCGGCGCACTTGTCCTAAACGCCACTTAGCAAATTTTAAGGGAGAGAAGTTAAAAGTCGTGAAAAGCAAAAATATACCAATATTTTTTACCGCCGCCAAAAAAGTCGTCAACACCAATCGACGTAGAAAAAAATGAATCGAACTGTATATTTAACTTAGTTTACGCCAAGTGCGCCCTTAGGTGTCGATATGGATCCTTTATTCAAAACCTTTTTACAGAAGTACGCAATTCTATAAGGAGTCGATGAATACGATGTTTGTGTCAGCTACTTGTGTTTATCTATTGTAAAACCGGGAACTGTCAGTCACGATAACAGCGGCGCTAAGTTTATCAATGGCAGACGCCTATTTATTATCTAGTTATGACTGACTGCTTGTAGGGGTGGTCAGATGCGGATAATTAGTTATATTGCGCAATACTATAGAAGATAATACATATCCACATACAAGTTTAGGTTTCTTTAAAAAGATGCACCTTTTAATTCTATAATTTCTGAATTAATCGTAACCATCTCATAATACCTCCGTCACTTTTCCCAAACATGAATCATATAAAATGGTTATTTCACCGGATTAAAAGAATCACGCAATAGTACCTACTTTGAATCAAAAAATTACAAATCTGCAAGCCAAATTTATTTAAATCCCAGATAACTAAATAAAAGTACTGAAATCTTTAGTAGTTGTCAAAAGTATAAGAAATAACGGAGAGACTTAGAGTTTTTCAAGATATCTCATGTAGTTATAACATAAGAAACTATTTTTTTCTAATAGACAAAACCACTGACTATTTCCTTAGCAAAAAACTCTGTACGTTCATTTCCTTATCACTGTTATAATCAAATTAACCAGCCAGACACTTAATTCAGTCTATTAGCAACACCATATCTACTAAATTTCAAACATTCAAAACAATAATTAGAACAACAAGGTCAAATTATGACCCTACATATTCCGTGTATCATGACCAGCCAAGCATAACAACATTCCGCATTGAAACGCTTTATGGTCAGGGCTCAAATTAAATTGGTTCGATCAAACTCACAGTTATGCTTAAAAGTGACTCATCTTTCTGACTTCAGTGACCTTATGACACTGTAATAGGGTTGTGCGTATGGGAAACATGTGATAAGAGATTTGGTATTGGATAAATATGTATAAAATGTGTGAGAAAATTAATATCATGTTACGTAATGAAGGAAATGTGTTTATTTATTTCTATTACGATTAAGCCTTGCCTATCATCATTACAATCTATCACATCAGTGATGGACTATAGTGTATTCGCATTAAGAAAATAGTGATGTCATCAAGCCCCCGCGATTTGACCAATGAGACGTGGCAATGGTTGTCTGCGATTGGTCAATGTGACTTGTTTTCTTATTTACTCCTGTCTCATTGGCCAGTTTAACCTCTGAATATCATGACGTCACTATTTACTTAACGCGAATAGTTAACGTATAGTGACCTGCATCTTGTATTATTTGTAGCCTAGTTATGTTATGTGGCACACTGATGTGATATTAATTGATGTTATGGAATAATTTGTTAAAACGTTAACTTCAATTATAGCTCTTAGCCAAATTTAACATGTAATGATAAAAACAAAAACCACAAAATCAACTAGCATACCAATTGAAGGAAATTATAAGCATCATAGGTCACATATTAACAACAATCATACATAGCAACCCTATGACAATTTAGTTGTTAAAAACCGATTACAAGGACACTTCATCAGTAGCTTCTTTCATGCCAAGGGTAAAGAGACAGGATTTCCTTTGACATTCAGCACAGCTTGTCAATACGAAATTACAAGCATGCATTAATTTGCATATTTACGGGAACAATCAACTATAGATGGACATTTAGTATCTTGTTATTGTTCTGATATCTTGTAAGTATACACTATTGTTCACAAATAAGAATTATACATGTTTTTTTGTTATTTCCTGTATTCTTTCGAAGTGGACAGTATCTTGAAGACTAAATCTCTGTTGCTATTATCATACTATGGGGGTTGTAATGGCATTGATATAAAATATTGGACACACTCCACGTTCCTAAGTCACCTTCTATGATACACTAAGATATCTAGCTAGTGAACTTTGTAAATACATTCTACAAAAACCACTATGCTTTAAGTACATACTAAATATAAAATATCAATAATACTTTTCTACTGCATATAAAACTAAAATGGTTAATAGCAATGTATGTAAAATAGCTAGAATATTACCTTGCATCAACACCATCTTATGAATATACATTTGTATATCTTATGTAGGGATATGATGAACAAGTCTCTATATGACAGAAACTGTAGATAATATTCAATAAAGAATGATCCATTTGATATAAATACATATATATAATCTTTTATTACTTAATTTGTAATGAAAAGCTCAAACAAAACAAACAAAGATTATCTAACCTACGTTATAAATAATATAACGCACAGTATTATTAAAACTAGTTTACACTTACTAGTAAAACCACATTCATTATCATAGTTTCAAGGACATCCTTTGACAGTGTCTCACATATGCTGGCATTAAATGTGATATTCAACATGTGTGCTTGATGTAAGACAAATGCGTGAAGTGATGATTAACCCAACACAAAACTCTCATTCATATTAAACCTCTAATTGTGTATTCATTGATGTATAAAAGTACTCTCAGACTAAAATTAGACTTCAAAATACGATAAAACAAAAACATTTGAGATAAATAAGTAGTTGATATATGAACAGGTTTCTTTTGCGAACATACGCGAATTGTTCAGTTAAATTCGCGTCATAAGATTACAATGTATGAAATGTTTGTAAACAGAAAAATGCCGACAAATATCTGTAAATAACTTACCAAACCTTTTGATGAAGCGGCTTTCCAGCTCGTCTCTATCCGGCATCGGGGGGCTTGGCCCGGCTCCTGGTGGATGCCTCTGCCGGACATGGTGACTTTTATTCACCACCACAAGGCCCATCAGGAGGCGGTTTGCTCTCGAGACGAGATCAAACCCATTGTAATCCACAAATTCTAAAGCACTACAATATACAAGCTTAATTTCAAAACATTATCGCTATGAAGCATTTTGAGCGCACTAAAATTTGTTTCAATTCACTTTGTTTGAACGGAATTTGTATGGAAAACTTTAATAATTAAAACAAGTACGCGGCGAGCACAACAACAATCCAAAACACTTCGACGATAACTGACTGATTTGAACGATTGAAATGAACGATACGTCAGTTCAGTGTTGTTTTGACAGTTTGTGTAACACGAAGTTGAATGCAAGGAATGTTACCAGTATTTAGGAACAATGTTTGACGTTACTTAGGGAATGAATATAAAAGATTTTTTCAAATTGAAACCAATAATTAATTGACATGCTACTGCTTTCGATGTATGTACTTTTATAAATTTCATTTGCAGTTACTGCAGGACTTTTAATGTAAAGGAATTACTTGCAGAAGTCTCGTGGCGAGGAACTGTGTACTGTGAATTGGTATACAGCTATGAGCTACGAAACAGAGTTTATTATTACAGTATGAAATTAGTAGTATTTTTTAAATTCAGGATGAATTTTTTTTCTAGTAAACCCATTTTAATGAGCTAGTTAAGATTGGGCCACAACCCATTTACCCCTTCCTCAGCACATAGCATTTGACGTCAGTACATTTTAGCGAATAAGCATTTTAATATTATATAAACAATAGATTTTAAGTTAATTATTTACTATTGTACTAGCCTAGTTATAATGATTGTCGCTTATAAGTAAATAAAGTTATTTTTTTAACCTATTCTTAACTCATATCTCTTAATTGGCGCAGCCGGGGTAGGTTCCTAGTCGAGGATTGCTTGCGCTATCGGTCGATTCTATCTCGCGTGATAGCCGCGTTACAGTGATTTCTCGTCCCGTCTCAACGGTTTAACTGGGAAGCAGAACCTAACAAACAAATTTAATTGGGAGAAGTTGGAATATCGACAACAGCACCTCATCACGGGCACAATAGTCTGGAGCACGGGTACATCGACGGAATGTGAGTAGATCTTTTCACCTCCTTAATCTATTACCCTGCCCATATAAAATATATATGTTATATTTTATTTTAGTATCACCTTAGGGATTTAAACGCCTTATTGTTATACGACAAATAAATAAAACCAAAGTAGGCAAATAGTTAGTTGTAATACGAATAGGATTCTTTAGTAACAACGTAATAAATAAAAGTTATAATAGCATTTCTGTAGTTCTCTATTCGAAGTACATTTCGCCATGGATTCCATTAACAGAGTACCTGTCGAAATGGTTAAAATCATTCCCTTGTTTGACGGAGACAGTAGGATGTTACCGTTTATTTATTAGAAAATGTGAATATATTTTACAAAGTTTTCACGGAGATCAAATTCAAAATACGTACCTATTCCACGTGATTACAAGCAGACTGTCAGGAGAAGCAGCTGCTTTAGTAGGAGAAAGAGATCAGATAAATTCGTGGGATAATTTAAAAGAATTATTGTGTCAACATTTCGGAGACCCTAGATCGGAGGATTGCCTCGCACTAGAATTAGAATCTCTTAAATTGGGTAGAAACGAAAGTTATTTCGATTTTTTGCCACAAAAATTCAACACCTTAAAAGTGTCCTAATTTCCAAAAATTAATGAGACTATTACTGACCCGAGCTTACGTTTTAGCCAAACAAAACATTTATGATAATATGGCATTAAATGTTTTCCTCTATAATTTTATCCCCATACCTAGTTAACGTTGTTAGAATAAAGAATGTAACAACCTTAAGAAAATGCGCTGAAAGAAGTTCTAGAGGAACAAAATTTTAGACAAGTGTATGAGCTTAAAAATAGAAGAAGCTCATACAGAAATACTGTACCACTGCCGAATCAAAGGAATTCCAATCAAAATTACGATAATAATAATAGTTATCGTTTTCAAAAGCCATTCAAACAACAGAGTGAGCCTAACACTTCGCGTTTCCAACAATCAAACTTAACATCAAATACATTTAGATTTAATCATAATAACTATAATATAAATCAAATAATATCTAAGAGAAATTCTCCTCAGGCTGTTCCACCCTCATCGGATAATTTCTCTCTTGAGGAGGGAGGAGTTAAGATTGGACCACAACCCATTTACCCCTTCCTCAGCACATAGCATTTGACGTCAGTACATTTTAGCGAATAAGCATTTTAATATTATATAAACAATAGATTTTAAGTTAATTATTTACTATTGTACTAGCCTAGTTATAATGATTGTCGCTTATAAGTAAATAAAGTTATTTTTTTAACCTATTCTTAACTCATATCTCTTAATTAGCTCGCCCAATAGTTATATCTGTTTTATTTTTGGCATTCATTAGTAGCACTGTAGATTTCCAATGATTCGCGAATGATTCCTGATTTATAATGATGATGATTCACTAGACTATCATAAATAGATGTTTTTCCAAGGAGGATAAATGAGAACATGCGTAATACGGTGAATAGATTCGTAAGACTACAATATTTCGCATGACTAATGGAATTCAATTATTGCCGTTAAGCAGGTATTATTCCCTTGATGATAGTAAAAAGATGATGCGTAACGATACATAGTACAATATCGCAGTATTTTGAATCACAGCACACTGGCATCGCAGGCAAACGTAGTCATCTTCAGTAGTCACACCAAAGAATACTACTGAAAACTTTCTCTCTTATTATAATGACATATGTAGTTGCAATGCCAAAGTTCCGGTCATTGCCATTAGGAATGAGGTGAGATTTCTAATGGGAGTGACTTGTTTTAAATGGCGGTTTTTAGTGTGTTACATTGATGTGAGTCCGAGGGTAGACCAATGGATTCAGATGTTAGAGACAACACAGGATCCATTGTTCATAAATCGGTAGTAGTTGAATAGTATGTTACATTAATAGAAGCCATTAAATAAAAGAACGGGTTAGAGTAGCTATTTTTTTTATTTTACCAAGAGTATTACAAGTTGCAGCGCGGTCTTCATCCGCTTAACGTAACGAATATAAAAATGTTAAAGGTTAGCACCATTTTTTTGGATTTTCAATTTTTTACAAACATACCAGTAATAAAACTTAATTTTACAATTACTCGTTTTACGTAGACATACGTAGGTTGTCTTTAGAACAATTTTAAGCCTTAAAATTGTCACACGCTACACCTAAGTGACTATTTACACAATCTTTTACCTAGACAATCATTGTAGGTATTCGCTGTTTGCTTCAATAGATTTGGTCCAGCTTCAACAAGATCAAAACAGAGTTACAACAGTCTTTGGTTAGAAAAGAAAACAGAAGTAACTATCTTAATATTACGATAATATCACAAGCATATACAACAAGTAAACTTCAACAGTTAGAGGTATAGACAATGTTATACAAAACTAGCAATCAGTTACGATATATTAGGCAACTTATGCACAAATACTATGCGCTATTCGTATAGTAACGTACAATTTAACATTAAATACTTTTTTCCAAAGAATACATGGTTTTAAGTTCCGATTCTCCCCTAATACTAAATAATACCTTATCGTATCACCTATAACAAAGCTGTAACGGCAAACCGAAGACTAAGGCACATGCATGACTGACCAATTTCACAGATTAGACAAAAGCTTTTAATACTGTAGACGCTTTGTCGCTAAATTCAGAAATCAGGCTTTCCTTTCACTAAACTTGCTACAACATCAGTATTTGTAATCCTCATCTCTTCGACATCAATTCCAGTAGTGAAAAACATACAAAGCCGATCTGAATTAGCCTTTTAGACACACAAAAGGGTACACGAGCGCGGGACACACAATGCCCATACCATACACACTTTAAACAACAACTCTGAATAACTTGCTAACCCCCAAAGTGAGGGTAGGAGAAAACATGACTAACGCCACCTGTGCCGCGGGTACTGAACTTAACAGTCTACTTGGAAGACGGGTAGTAGTACAGGACAGCGCAGCCGGGTAGCTGCCAGCGTGAAGCGTGCAACTCAATCAGCTGGAGCAGGGTGCGACGGATAGAGGGCGCGGCGTGCGTGTTGAGGAACGCGTCGCGAACAGCTGTGAGGAGGCGCTCCAGGTCGCCTGGAAGCTGCGACTCCAAGTCCCGGCCGATGTAGGTCAGGACGAAGAAGAGGTTCTCGGTCTGCAAAGATAATTATGCGTAAGTTAATTTATACAGTATGGTCATTCAAGTCTGGGATACATAGAATACACATAGTTCTTCCCGAATAGTACTGCGAAATCAGCAGTGATCATCATCATACCCATGCCCTTACTTCTAGTTGGAGTCGACACATGTTTGTCGCTTCCATACTCTTCTAGCAGTCGTCATTTCTGTAGTCCCTTATTTTTCATATCATTTTTCGCCCTTCGTGTTCCAAAAGTCTAATCTACACTCATGATCATTGACCTTCTCGTTACATGGTTGTCGTTTCTTCTCTTCAAAACTCAAGAGTAATGAGAAACGATTTAAAAATCAACATAAAATTATTTAGGTAAACGCATTCATGTTTTATATATAAAAGTCCCAAAAAAAATCTCTAACAAAGACGAAGTAAGTACGGTTTTAATCGAAATACAATATTGTACGCCAAAAGAGGCAGCCCATGCTGAAACTAAGTTATTTGTACACCCTATTTACGCACGTGTCACAAATAAAGTTTCTTTGTATTTCGACGTGCTTATGTTCCCCAACCATACTCACATCACTGGCAGAGGGCTGCGGCTGGCGGATGCAGTCTTCACAGCACTTGCAGATGAGCGCCAGGAGCACCTGCGAGGGCTGTGCACTGGCCCCCCTCCGCTGGATGAAGCGCCTCCGCAGCTGGCAGTACATCTCCAGCAGGAACGAGAGGAACGCCATCAGACGAGGCCTGCCGCCGCTCACTACTTGGCCTAGGAGCTTGTGAGTGAAAGGTTGAGGGTTAGGTGGTGTTTTATGGCTAGATAGTGTAAGTTAAGATACATCTTATGATACATTTATGACGACCTCCGTGGCGCGGTCGGTTAGACGACTGAACGCTAATCGTGGGTTCGATTCCCGGTGGATGCAGAGTTAAGAACTACGCTTTTCTTCTGCTTTCCAGTCTGGTCGTTGATTATATATGTATTTATGTATAATAAGTATACATTTCTTAAATATACGTTATTATTATTATTATGATAAATTATACCGTGTCCGAGATGCACGTAACCATAACTTTTGGTGAGCGATATCTCTTGTCAGACATTCAAATAGCCATTTCAACAAATACATTCTGTGTGGCAGGTAGTGTTCTTTGCACAAGCGCTGATTATTGGCTATTCCGAATAAGGCCATTTCCTCGAGAAATTTTCATTGAAACTCTGAAAACTACTTGTGTCCAAATGTTTTATCCCATTATCTAATAAAGGAAGTTTATACATTCACATATTCACGCCTCTAATTCACACCGAAACAGACAAATACTATCGATCGTCAAATTGAAGATTTCTGGCACATCTTTCTGTATCCAAAAAACTTAAAAAAAACTTAGAGTAGAGTAGAGTTCCACGAACCTTGTCCCGATCCTGGTACCACTGTTGGCAAGTGTTAAGCAGGGACTCGAGGAAGGTCTCGTTATGCTCCCTCTCCACCACGGCCGAGCAGCGTCTCGCCGCCGGTAAAGCGTACCGGGGAGACTCTACGGCGCGGGACACCAGATACCCCACCGCCTCCATTAGGGTGCGGGCACACACTGCGTTGGGGTCTGCAATGGAATAGAGTGTAAGGATACTTGAATATAGGGTATTTTAACTTATCGCGTTTATTATTAATCTATCTTTTTTTTATTATTTCTTTATTAAGCCATTTACCACCAAGGTTATGTCGGCGAAAGTAGGTACAAACACTGATTGATGCCAAGGCGTTTGCACTTCTTGTTATTCCGTCGCCATGGTTACACCAACGCCGTCAGCCACTACAACCGAAGAAAAACGAAGTCGAAGCTGCAATTCTTCTCTTAATTGTTCTTCGGTTGGTTCCAGTTGAGGATCCAAATATAATCCCAAGGCAAACATATTTAGCCAGTTTGGCATCACCATTGACTAAATATTCAGCCGAAAATAATTATTTGTATTTTCAACTTTCACTGAGCTGCTGACGAACCATAGACGACTGATGAATCTATATTAATGTTGATGCTATTGTGAGTCTACGATTTCATAATGAAATATTGTAGAAAAACAGTTTTAAGCCCACCAGCGCAGACCCTTGTGTCCATTTTCTATCCATTGCAAACACGATAAAGAACGACTATAAGTATTTATATTTAGAAGTACCTATAACCGCCAAGTGTGTATGAGTGATAATGAAGGGAAAGTGGTTTGACAGGATCGCGAAGACCTCTCTACAGAGAATCTACCCCTCTACAGGGAATCTACCCCTCTACAGGAAATCTACCACTCTACAGGGATCAGGCGTGGCGTGTATGTATGTAACCCTTTTACCTTCGAGTGCCTTGTCGATGCAGTCCTGCACCTCGGGAGGGAATGTGCCCAGGTCCCCGGCGTCGGCGGCCAGCCCCAGCGCCGCCATGCCACTGGCCAGCGTATCTGCTGACGTCAGAGATTTCGACCTGGTAATAGAAATGAAAATAATATAGCTGACAATATATAACCGAGCATAAAGTAAGTTCGCGTGATTTCTCTAAGTTTTTAAAATAGTAAGACCTTAGAAATATATTGAACTTTAATTTATGTCGATATACATATCGTCGGTTATATTATAACGCGGCGTATATGAAAGTAATTAATTGTTTAGGATTCGATAGTAAACTCTGCATATGTGTAACAAAAAATTGATAGTTTTTTTTCTGTCTCTTGTAAACTTACAAATATGCATATTTGCGTTGTTGTAATAAAAGCGCCGATATACTTATAGATATAGGTACAGGTAGTTATAACATTTATATAGCGTTTAGATGCAAGGTGGCTAGACCAATGAGAATCCGAGAAGAACGACCAGTCCAATCTCATCTTGCGTAATCTTCCCGTACTAAAAATAAAAAAATAACAAACACGTGAAGGTTTCCATCCCCACAATTGCGAAGGTAGTAAATCTATGGCCACCTCGAACCCACGTGTTGACCAGATAGTCAGTACTCAATGTGACAGGTGGTAAGCAATGTCGCCATTTACAAGCACTGACTATTACCAGTTCGGGGAACAGGTAGATTTCCTCACGGTGTTTTCCCTCGCCGTTATATTTGATGCATTTCGTAAATGGATTTTTATTACTAAACATAGCTTCATTTACCTCTTCAATCCCCCCATAGGGAAAGGGGTTCGCAGAGGTTTGTGTGACCCATTGCTCAGTGAGTTGGGCGGCGACTTCTTCTCAGGAATCATCGGCTGCGGCTGCAACTTGAAGTGGACTCGGGGACCCTGAAATGAGCAAAAAATCTTATTAAAAGTGGTGTTTGAGTGACTAATAGTGACGTAGTGACTGACAGATTTGGGTATTTAAACTGTCTGTCAAATCTCCGACTACATGTAAGGCATAAATTCGGGTTTTATTCTTTGTGAAGCATATGAATTTGAACAAGTGCAATACTGTATAGTATTATATTATCTGTGTAGTATTATATTATCTGTGGCAATACATCAAAAAATCAGATCTTGACCTAAAATAGATTTTTTTCGTTTGGTTCTAACAAAGGTTTTTGAGGCTGGTTCTAAGAAAGGGCTTAAAAGATGAAGCCTAAGTCTTCGCTTGTCTCTCGAACTCTTGACACCTTTTAAGAGATAACGATGTGAATCGTATGTTATTATACAAAAGTAGCAAAGAATGACTACGCAAAACAACAACCTACTATAAAAACATAATCTTATCACTATGTTCACAGAAATAGAACTAGAATTTTTAATAATAATCATTGTCATTGTAATGCTCTCTTTGAAGATCTCAATGATATAACGAGATGAAAATTAAAAACATGGGAGTAGACATTGTAAAGACCCGATTAGTAATTTTAGAATGTATAAAATAATATTTAAAATCCTTTGAACTAATAAAAGACTTTAACACCTTTTGGAATGGATGTGTGGATCACTTTTATTATTATCGATCTTTTGAAAACATTGAAATCGAATATTGATGAAAGTTACCACATCATTGCCCATTACATTCCTATAGGCCTTTTTAACAACCTCCACTTCTATGCTATGATAAAGTAACCTTAGCCTTTTATCCCAAGACTAGCAGGGGAAACCATGAAGCCAAGCTTTAGGCCGTGTTTACATTTCAGCACAGACATATGAAGCGGGGGTAGATAAATGAAGCCATTCTATTGGTTCTAGAAAAACCTATTGTTCGCAACACATCATCACACATTTCTTGTGAACTGGTGGAAGCGCAGCCTTAACCAACTGCCTAATTTTAATATCCGTCCCTGACAGTCATAACTTCACGAGTCAATTTGTGTACAAAAACTGTTTCCTACAAAAATAAACTCATAGTTTCTTCACCATTACGCTAATGTTGTAAAGAACAAATTCTTTTATACTAAAGAGATACCTTCAATATTTAACATATACATCTAGATTTTAAAAATGCTACCCAGAAAAGTACGTAACCATCAGACATGTTAAGTAATGCCTGTCAGGCGCGGATATTTTTCTCGTTAGCCTACTTAGAAGACTGATTCATACGAATATTATTCTAGTTAGCCTACATTCAACACTAATTAATTTTCGTCCCACTCTCCCTTAACCCCTTACCGTGGCATGTGGCACGTTTCCGCTGCTGGCACTGCTGATGATGGCCGACTGCCGGTACTGGGGCAATGGCTGGGCGTGGAGCACGGCAGACCTGGAATGCGCCAGACCACCAGCCCCGAAACCACCTGTCACCGGCCTGAAAGGGTTAAAGGAAAGATTTATTAGCAACAATTGAGTACTACGTAAAACTACTGACTACAATCAAACAGTCATATATTAAGGTATTGCGTACATATGTAAAAGATATGTGTGTTAGACGTAAGAAATTAACAATAAGAATAATACCTTAAGTATTACGTACAAATTTAAAAGATATGTGTGTTAGACGTAAGAATTTAACAATAAGAATATACCATCCTTTAAATAAATTAAATTATTTAAGCAACTAATACCGTGCTAACCGGAACGTAAAAAATAATGCTTACTAGCTACCGTTCCTCCTGGCATATCGTAGGAGACGATTAAGGGGCTAGGACTTATGCGATGGGCCTGAATGAGCGACCGGTTATCAATGTTACATAATATCACATTTAAATCCCAATATAAATGCTAAAAGTGACACAGGAGATACTTCATATATTACATATACCATACACATATATCGAACACAAATACCTAGTCATAATAAAAATAATAGCCTAGTCATAATTAATAGCCAATGCCCGTAGACGGCGATACAGTTCACTAACTATCACATTGGGTGCTGTCTATCTAGTGAAACGGCCCTATCTAACATGCCTACGAACTTTCGGACATGGCCACCCTAGCTTAACTATTCCGCCACAATAAAAAGGGAGTGTGTATACAGAAGTCGTGAAGCGTATATATGTATGTTCATAATAAAAAGGTCATACTGAATTAGCATTACAATTGCGGCGGTTGAAAAGAGGAAACGATGACTAAAACAAACTCATGTATTGTTAGGTATTAATAACACGTCTACAATACAATGTACTTATAGAATTATAATTATGAGTTAGTCTTGGATTTTTAATATAATGTAACTAGCTGGTAGTCATATTAGGTTTAATTTATAGGCTGTTGA